>OOFH01053288.1:0-10448 GCA_900323355.1 Merlangius merlangus | reverse complement strand
CAGGGGGGTGTTTGCTCCAAAAAGGTTGAGAACCACTGCTCTAGATGGTAAAATCTTATTCAATGTCACCCATGTCACAGAACCCATCACATTTAGGTTTGCAGATAAACACACAGAAGACATAAGGTTCCATTCATTCAACTCAGCACTGTACCCACTCATATTAGGCTTCCCATGGCTGACCAGACATAATCCCCATATAGACTGGAGATCGGGCAGGATCAAGGAGTGGGGATTCGATTGCCGCGAGTTGTGTTTTAACGACAATACTGGTAAGATAGACCAGGTTCACGAGACCGACACTAGTCTGTCAATCATGTCCAGACCAAGACGGAACCAATTGAGCATGATTGTGACTCTGACTTCCCAGCTTTCACCAAGGTACCGCCATGTTATCTGGATCTTAAAGAGGTGTTCAACAAGGCTAAGGCCACATCACTTCCCACACATATGTCATATGGCTGTGCCATGGACGTGTTCCCTGGGCCTCCCTTCCCCAAGGGCAGACTGTACTCTCTTTCAGGTCCTGAGAAGGAGGCCATGACTGATTACATCAACTCCTCTGTGAAGGCTGGATTGATTCGGCCTTCCTCCCCACCGGCGGGAGCCGGATTCTTCTTTGTAGGGAAGAAAGATGTGACTCTCAGGCCCTGAATCGACATGCCCCATTGAATGAAATAACTGTTAAAAACAGGTACCCCCTCCCGCTCATCTCCTCTGCTTTTGAACTTTGACGCCAAAATATTCACTAAGCTAGGTCTCCGTAATGCTTACCATTTGGTTTGAATCAGGGAGGGGGACGAATGGAAAACAGGTTTTAACACACCTCATGGACATTATGAGTATCTTGTGATGCCTTTCGGCTTAACTGATGCACCTGTTGTTTTCCGAGCGTTTGTAAATTATGTGCTTAGAGATTATTTAAACAGATTTGTGTTTGTAGATCTGGATGACATTTTAATATTCTCCCCTGTTGAAAAGGCTCATGTCCAGCACGTCCGACAGGTCCTCCAGAAGCTTCTGGAAAATCAATTGTTTGTGAAAGCTGAGAAGTGCGAATTTTAAGTGAACACTACCTCATTCCTAGGGTTCATCATCTCAGAGAACCATGGACATTTAAAGAATGCCAAGAGACTTAACTCTCGCCAGGCCAGGTGGTCCCTCTTTTTCAATCGGTTTAACTTCTCACTTTCTTACAGACCTGGGTCTCAAAATACCAAGTCTGATGCTCTGTCCCGTCTGTATGACCCTGAGCCTGCTGCCAAGGAACCTGAACATATCTTACCACTTAACAGTGTGGTAGGAGGGGTTACATGGCAAATAGAATCAGAGGTGAAGAGTGCTAACGGGGTGAGCCCGTTAGCACTCTTCACTAACGGGCTCACCCCGTTAGCACTCTTCACCAGGTTATCCACTGGGCTCACACATCGGTGCTCGCCTGTCATCCAGGGGTAAGAAGAACTGTGTTTTTCATTAAGCAGAGGTTCTGGTGGCCGGCCATGGAAAGAGCAGTCAAGGAGTATGTGTTTGCTTGTCCGATCTGTGCACAAAACAAATTCTCTTCCAGAGCACCGATGGGACTGCTTCAGCCTCTCCCTGTCCCACACCGCCCCTGGTCAGATATCTCCATGGACTTCGTCACTGGTCTCCCCTACTCGGAAGGTAACACCACTGTGACGGTGGTAGACAGGTTTTCTAGTAAGTTTTGGAAGGAGTTCTTCCATCTCCTGTGTGACACTGTCAGTCTCACTTACGGTTATCATCAGTCTAATGGTCAGACTGAGAGGCTTAACCAGGAGCTGGAGACCTGCCTCCGCTGCTTAGTCTCCCAGAACCAGGCCTCCTGGAGTAAGCACCTCACATGGGTAGAATATGCCCACAACACACTTCCTACCTCTGCAACAGGTCTCTCACCTTTTCAGTGTGCTTATGGATATCAGCCTCCATTGTTTCAAGAGACAGAGCGTGAGGTCACTCACGGTCCCCTCCGCCCATGCCATGGTCCGTCGCTGCCACCGCGTCTGGGCTGCGGCTGGCAGGGTCCTGCTGCGTAGCGCCACAAGGATGAAGAGTGTTGCAGATGGGCAATATCGGCCTGCTCCATGATACAGGCCAGGTCAGAGTCTGGCTGGCCACCAAGGACTTACCTCTCCATGTCATGTCACGTAAGCTAGCTCCCAAGTTTATTGGTCCATTCCCAGTGTCCAATGTGGTTAATCCTGTGTCTGAGGTTAAAACTCCCCAGGTCCCAGATACTTGCAGATACTACTGCATTCAATTGGGTCCTGTGCCCCAAATACCAGAGCCTTCTCCTGGACCTCTAAGTGAAGATGTGCTAACCGGACTTTCAACCCCAAGGAGCTCAGGGTAGAGGCCTCAAACCTCGGCAAGGTAGCCAGGGGCTTCTCCTTCCTGGTCCAAAAAAAGGAACATACTTGTGACTAGGGTGTTTCCCCAGGGCAAGAAACTTAGGGTGACTCAGGGCGGCTGGGAGGTAGAACAAAGACATTACAATTTATCCCGTACCGCTTTTCCCATACCGCTTAAGCCCATACCCTTAAACTCCTTTTTTTTTAGGAGACTACAACACCAACACACCAAAATGTTCCGCCATTGACAACAAGGCTGCCTTCCTGCACTGGTCGAAAGCAACAATGGAGGGGTCCTTGATAAACTCATCTAAAGCAAAGGTAGCCATACCCCTATTCCTTTAACCTACACAGCACTACTCGGGATTTTAAACTTTCAAAGAGTCATCCAAAATATTAACAATTAGGGCCATATATTTGGGTAATAAAGGTATGATAACATAGAGCAATCATACAACAAACGTACAAACATAAAAGACAATAATCTGGGGCTTTGGTGTTTGTAATCCATCGATTGAACGTCCTCAGGATGTCATAAAAGGGGGTCGGATCAGTTGGAATCCTGGCCTCTCCTTTCCCCGAGGGGGTCAGTTACAGCTTATGAACAGATCCCCCGTAGGTGTTCACGAAAGAGCCACATTTAAACAATTACAGTGAAACAGTTACAACCCCACTGTCTAGGGGTAGTGGGGGAGGTGACAGATGTCAAATGGCCGGGTTATGATTGATTGGATGATTGATGTGGATGAACAATAAAAGGACTGGAAAAAGATGGCAGACATGGGTTTAATGGGCATGCAACTTGGCTCTGGAACTTGGGGGTTTCCAAAGAAAACATAACCAACACAGATGGCAAATCCTACCAGCAGCTAAGTAGACCACAAACTTCCCTAAACTTAAATAACCCCCAAAAAACAGTTGGTAGTAACATTACTTGCCTAAAGTGTCTTAACAGAGAACAGCACTACGTGTTGTTAATGTATTGAGGCCTCTGTCTTACCTGGCC
This sequence comes from Merlangius merlangus, assembly GCA_900323355.1. Taxonomy (NCBI): domain Eukaryota; kingdom Metazoa; phylum Chordata; class Actinopteri; order Gadiformes; family Gadidae; genus Merlangius; species Merlangius merlangus. The sequence continues at coordinate 7,073 of OOFH01053288.1, read as the reverse complement.
GAAGACTGCAAGGTAGCAACAAAGAACATAGAAATAGTGGCGCTGCTACACAGTTCACAATAAACACAAGCAGGGAAACTAACCAATCCTATCAAACTCAGTAGAGGTCACAAACAGAGTTACCCCCAGCCGACCACAAAGAGAGTGAGAGCTAGACTAGCAAAACCATCTCATCAGTGTCTGGCAGGCCTCCCCTTGCTGGGAAGTGATAAGGTTAATGGTGGAACGGGGTGAGCTGGCGGGGGATTCGGGTTTGATGAAAGTTTCATAATGATAACATAACATAACATAACACACATGTACACACAGGGTTTTATCTTTGGTCTCCTCGTAGGCTCGCCTTGACCTCTGCCCATGACAGAGACATTGCTATCTCCCTCGGCCCACATTGTCCAACACACCGCTTAATGTTTAGCTAACACACACACGCGCGCGCCACACACACACAAAGACACGTGCAGACACACACACACACACATACACGTACACACACGGGACGGCAGGATTAAATCTGAAGCCACAGGGATCCTGCGCTGACCCGGGATGGAGACACAGACACTACACATGAGGGGGGCTTCTTCTTCCGGCATAAAGAACTCAGGTGAGCGTCTAGGTTTCGTTTGGACGGTTGGGCCTTGGATATTACCCTAATGTTTACATGTTATTGTTGCTGTCAACCAAGCATTTTCTGGCCTTCTATAGTAGCTACCGGTAACAGCAGCAGTGGCTAGTAACAGTTTAACGGTTGAATTGTGGAATGAGGAATTCGTTCTTTCTGGTCACTGACACAATGCTGGCCTTTCACCCTGTAAAGAGAAATCGTTTTTTAGCTATTGACACGCTTTGTAGATGTGTCGAGTTGAAAATGTGTTGTTGAGGATCGAAGGATTTCTTATCTTGTTAAGCCCTGCTAATAGCTTTGTTAATCTGCTTGAGCATGTGTTCATCTTTCGAAGGTTGGCCAACACTCCTCTTTAACGATTGGCAATAATCAAAGAACAATAAGCACTCTGTGTTCTAGGTGTCCACATTTTTGTTCAGTTGAGGTCGTAATTATTTATTTGTTTTGTGGTGTTTGATTGTAACATTTTGTTTAGACAGGTTCCTCAAGAGAAACTAGGGCAAAGCCGTTTTCCAAATATTTGAATTAAAGATGTGAAATGATCAAGTCTTACAAATACGTCACATTGCAGGAAGAAAATGTTCCTTGATTGTCCTTGTTTCTTATTTTAAAGATACAGATTTGACTGTGACCGACATGCCTCCATTTACCTTATTATTAGCAAAACCTATGATTCAAAACACAGTATAACGGGTAGTAGACGGCTCTTCTGTTGTACCTTGGTTATTGTGAAATCGTTTTGCATGCTTCAAGTATAGCCCCACATCTCTTTCAGTTGTATTTGGGATGGCCTGAATACTTTGGTTTGCATTATTTCAAAATCTATGATTATCAATTTTTTAATGCGAACGTGAGCGGATGTGATAAAAAAACCACCATATAACGGGAAGTAGAGGGCTCTTCCGTTGTACCTTGGATATTGTGAAATCGTTTTGCAAGCATCAAGTATAGCCCCCCCCCCCTTCTCTTTCAGTTGTACTTCTATAAGGTTGTAACGACAATAATATGCATTGTCCCTTAATATCAGGTAACAAATATGGTATATTATTATGTAAAAAAACAGAAAAGGGTTGATACCGTCCAAATAACTTTAAATTAAGTCTTTCTAATGCAGAATATCTTCCCAATTCTTAAGTGAGGTCTCTCTCAAAACAAATTCACCATGATTTATATATGCAATTATTAACCCACACATGTTTCCTATTCTTAAGTTGCCTCCTCTTCACAGTAAATCCATTATAGCTCATTACTAGTGACACCTTGATACACATTGAGTTATATTGAGATGCAAAGGTTATTTTCTTATCAGTTGTATAAGGACAAAGTCTGCACATCTAAAAAAAATGTCTGCACATCTATTCTATTTCCAGTAAGCAACTAGTTAATGGTTAATATTTGTACCTTAATATGAAATTTTGAAAAAATATATACAGAGGACATTAAAGTGTAAACTTAGGGCCGGCTGGGCAAACAGCTCTGAAACAATTACAGTGAACAGTTATAATATGTTTATAGTTGTTAAAAGCCATAACATATTAAAAGAATGTATCGTTCAGAACTATGAATTGAATGTCAATCTAATGTTATTGTCGTTGAACACTTATTTCTACAGACAATGTTGGCAATATGTTCTAGATAATGAAAGCACCTACTGGCATTGAAACGCAGTAGGCATTTAGTTCCAGAATGACCACTAAGATAATGGTCAACAAATTCAAGTATGACACAGGTTGGATTTAATGAGAATTTGTTTAGCGTAGGAAACCACACCCGCATCTAGGATTTCACTGGAATCTGTCCCATTACAGCAAGGAATCTGTTACATGTTCCTTGTTTGTCCTTCTTTTATATAATAAAGATACATATTTGACTCTAACCCATGGAAATCCATTGGGTTAAAAACATTAAAAGAACAGCAATCAGACATTGTATTTCAAATCCTAAGATTAAAACTTAAAATAAAAACTTGAGCGGATGTGATGAAAAAATTAAAATATAAAGCATTGAGGCTCTTAAGTTTTACTTTGGATATTGTGAAATCATTTTGAAAATATATAAATTCTATACCTCTTCTCTTTGATTGTTGGTTGATAACAAATCAGTTTCTGGCAACAGAACAAATACTATGGTTGTTCTTATGGTTGTATATTCCTTCGACAGGATCCAGTGGGAATGCTAACGCACCGGCAGAGCCGACCGCAAACAGCTCCAGCCTCCAGCCTCTCTCCCCATTGGCTCGCTTCTACATCTACGCCCTGCATGGCTGCCTCTGCGAGGTGGCCTTCACGGCCGCATGTGACTGGTACGACACCCGGGACAGGAGACTGGCCGGACACAGCAGCTTGTGGTCCCTGCCCATGTATGCCTCGGCCATCTTCCTGATGGAGAGGCTGAGGGCTGTGCTGGTGGCCCGCCGCTGGCTGCTGGCGATGCGCCTGGTAGCCTACACCCTGTTCATCTACCTGTGGGAGTTCAGCTGGGGCCTGGGGCTGAGGCTCCTGGGGGCCTGCCCCTGGGACTACTCTGGGTACCGCTACAACCTGGCGGGGCTAGTGACTCTTGAGTACGCGCTGCCCTGGGCTGTGGCATCGCTGATTGCAGAGAAACACGTGATACGGAACACTCTGAGAATCAGGCTGGAGGTGTGAGGCGGGACTGGACTTTCATTGCCTTGTGGACTGATTGGTTGTGTGTGTCGTAGGGCCCTTGTCATAATACAAATGTAATTAAAGGTGTAAATAATTGTAGTTGTATGTGTTTGCATTCAAGAGATAGTCATCTTCCATCTTCCTTAACAAGAGTGAGAATAGATAAGAAGAAAAAACGTACTGACATTGAAACGCCGACGTCATTTCCAGAATGGTCGCTTCACCGTAGCCCTGCCCATTCTCCCTGCGATCTGAGTTCGCCATGCATAAGGGTCTGGAGAACAGCAATACATTCGACGGTCAGTTCCAGTCAAATAGCACTGATGCCCCACTGTGTGTTATTTCTACATTTATTATATTCAGCCTAGCACTGGGTATGCACGCCAGGATCGTTGAGCAAACCATCTCTGCTAACAATATGTTTTTATAATTTACATAATAAACCCAACTATGCACGCATTGGTAAGACAGTATTTCTGTAACAAATCGAAGTAGGCCTACATACAGGTTATATTTGATTATATACCTAACCTATTTATAATCATCCCCTTATATAATGACAATGAGAACAAAATATAAAGGCTACAAAAACTAATATAAATCAATTGCAATTCCTCTTGGAGTACTAACACTTAAACTAAAAATTATAAAAACAATCATGCAGGTATTTGTAAGACACTGCTTACGTTATAAATTCAAGTCCACAAAGGTTATATTTCATGATAATTTGTTTTACCATACTTCTACACCCGCATTTATGATTTCACAGTTAGGCCTATCTGATGATCTCCTGATTAAAACAGGCATGGGCCTTGCAAGGATTGAGATTTTATCAGTTCAGAAGAACTAAACTAGGACCAGGAACAGATTTTTATTTCCCTGTTCACTTATTTGCTAAACAGGTCGAATGCCAAGCAAAACGATTTCATTTCGTAAGTGACTTGTTGTTCTTGCACATAACCATGTCACTGTAGTTCCTCACACTGATGATGAAATTAAGTGAGTAAATGTCTGGTCACGATATATTTAGAGACGTAACCATTTCTAAGCAAACTCATCGAAGCAGAAGCAAGCATCCAAATGTCAGTATTCTTGCTAGGTCTAGGCTACACGATGCACAATGGTGATGTTAACCGTACGTTCATCCGTTTTGGCTGCTGCGTTGGGATAACAAATACATTTAGTAAAGAGTAGTAGGCTATATGCCCGTGTTAAGTAGGGAGGGATGGTTATGCAACGAAATCGAATGCATGCTCCTACGTTATTTTTCTTCTAATAGCATCATTAGGCCTACGTGAGGAAAGAACAGTAGAACAGGGAAGTTTCCTTTGAGCTCTTTAGACTGTGCAATATTGGTGTATATGGCGACACATTAGTGCAATAAAGCACTAATGTGATAAAACATGCATTCGGGCGTATTTTATAATTTCACACCCGTAGATTTATTTTTTTTCACACGCGCAGATATAGTTTGCGAGCGCGCAAACTATATCTGCGCGCGCGCACTTAGAGCGCTGCTCCCCGAGCGAGGAAAACAGCTCCTCGAGAGCATGCATTGCCTAGTTACAAGCGAGAGGGGGGGAATAACTTGGGTCGCAAAAACAGCCTCAGTCTCGAGGCTAATCAGCCTCTCGTGATTGAAGTTCTGCTCTCTCTCAAAATTAATTTTGGCACTATGGGGGAGGGAACCAAGGCAGGGAGGGTTTTCCTGGGATTGACCATTTCTGAAGAGCGATATTTGATTGACAGCCCTCCTCAATCCTCCTCTCATTCATTCTGAAGATTGTCGGTCGAGTGGAATCTAGATGGAAAAAGTGTTTGGTTCAAAACGTGAGCAGCTTTATTTAGGTACGATCATTCAAAGACACTATGTTATTTCCCATAGACATTTGACCGATGGAACCAGGGCCTCGGAGGCGGGACTTATTCTTCAGGTCTATTGATTGTACAATTCAGGATGATTGAGAGGAGGGCTGAGGAGGGCTGTCAATCAAACATCGCGCTAAAAAAATGGCCAATCACAGGAGAGCCTGCCCCGCCTTGGTTCCCTCCCCCGTAGTGCCACATTTTAATTCGAGCGAGAGAGCAGAACATCAATCGCGAGAGGCTGTTTTGTCCGAGTCCGACCAAAGTTATTCCCCCCTCTCGCTTGCAACGAGGTTATGCTCTCGAGGAGCTGTTTTCCTCGCTCGGTGAGCAGCGCTCTGAGTGCGCGCGCGCGCAGAGATGATTTGCGCGCTCGCAGTCAATATCTACGCCTGTGAAATAATATAATACGCCCGAATGAATGTTTTATCACATTAGTGCTTTATGGCTATAATGTGTTGCCCTAGCTGTAAACCTTCCTGTAAGCTCAGCCTCTTGGGAACACATTTTCTCCACACTGAAACTGATCAAATCAGGGCCGCTGCCGGCAGTTTCGGTTCCCTACTACTGGGACGGTCATCATGTAGCCACCTAGCCGATTACGTCTGTCCAGCAGACGTTTAGTTTGAGTCCTATTCTGCTTGACCCCCACATTGCTGCTCACAGCTATATTTCAAGATTTAAACTTTAGAAACAAACTTGAGTGGATGTGATGAAAATAAAATAGAGGGACCTCTACTAAGGGAAGTAGGTGTCTTTTCAGTTGTAGCCTACTTTGGGTATCCAAGATAATGGTCAACTACTTCAACTACTGATTCATTCATTTAATTAAAGGGTTAGTTAAGCTGTCAAGATATGTTTTTTTTATCATTTTAACTAATAATCACAATTGCACGCATTGGTAAGACAATATTTATGTAACAAATCCAAGTACATACAGGTTAAATTTCATGATCATTTGTTTTGCCATACTTTCATACCCGCATTTATGATTTCACAGTTATCCGATGATCTCCTGATTAAAACAGGCATGGGCCTTGTGAGGAATGTGATTTTATCCCTGTTCAGAAGAACTGAAATGGGACCAGGATCACTTTTTTATTTCCCTGTTCACTTACTTGCTAATTTCTTTCAACATTAGGCTTGCTCTCACATTATTTGTGAAAGCAAATATAATAACAATTTGATTATACCTAACCTAATTATAACTAAATATTTATACAATAACGATGAGAACAAAGTCTGAAGGCTACAAATTAAGTAATACAAATCAATTGCAATTCCTCTTGGAGTACTAACACCAGGGACGCAGGAAGTCATATGAAGTGGGGGGGTGCTATGTAATCGGATGACGTCACCAAATCTAGCCCAAAGGACCAAAATGAGTTTTTCTCAGTATTTCCTCAGTTGGTTGATGTTACTACCACTATGTATCTTTAATTTATTAATAATTTATGTGTTATTAAATAACAGTTTATTGTAACACACCTCATCTATTCAACAAGCGCGACATAACACTTCCATACCAGATATGCGCTTACAGTAGCGGCATCAAACACTCATGAGACTGAACTAATAACTGAGAAATAGCTGTCAGGCTTATTTATCAACAAGGCAATAAGCTTATAGCCAAGTGCATTTCATTTTTTATACAAAAAATTGATTAAGCTAGCTAGGGGAAAAATACAGTGCGTTCTCGGCCAGAGCGCGAAACTGAACTGTTAGGCCTAGGTTGGCCTTTTGCCCCCCTCCATCTTTAAAAAAATCTGAAATTCTTTTCTGGCTCATATTGCTGGCTGCTACTTTGCTAACACAAGCTAAACAAACCCTGTAGAACGTTGTTCTACGCCACTGTTCTTTCCGGTCTGGTTGATGTCTAAAAGTGTACCACTCATTTCAAACCAACATTTTAAATGACATTTAAAACTACCTATAAG
>OOFH01053287.1:0-10334 GCA_900323355.1 Merlangius merlangus | reverse complement strand
TAACGCTTATCTTATTGATTGAAACATCCGCCAGCTTTACAGACACAGCCGGCACTGTGAACACTGCTCCCCTTTATTGTCTATCCATCTCTGCTTTGACTTTAGATTCCCTCTGTCTTCATCTCTCTCTCTCCCTTTCCTTCCCCCTCTCCATCTCCCTCTTTCTCCCCCTCTATATCTCTCTCTCTCACTCTCTCTCGCTCTATCCATCTCTCTCGACGCCACCTGGCAAATTCACAGTCCGCTCACGTCACGGCACTCTGCAAGGGCACCTGTGTCCTTCTCCCCCCCCCCAAAAAAAAAAAGATAAATAATAAAATAAATGAATTCAAACAACAGCTCCCATGTCCGTGCCAACCTTCCCATTAGCAACATTACGGGATCATACTAAATCCTTTTGGTGACACGACCTTTCTGGAGGAAGACGCTTTGCCAACGTCATGTACTCACATCTGCTAGTTAATTACAGGTTAAATTAGAAAACACGGGAGAAAAAAAAAAATGAGGGATGTTCATTTAGAAGGGAGAACAGGGTAGCTGATAAGAGCGTAATTTCCCCCCCCCTCCCATACCATGTCTATTGTGGATTAATTGTCTGTCGAACCTGGAATCCATGTGCAGAGGCTCTTGCTTGGAAAAAACACAAGCCTTCTTTACCCTCTTTTGTTGTATCTGCGGTCATGTTAATGATCAATTCAGTCTGAATATGGAGATCAATATCAGACACAGTCAAGGGTTTGCTGATTAAAGGGAAGGGTGCGTATTAGCTAGGCTGTTTACCCCTCGGCAGGCACTAGGTTATACAAACGTATGAAACATTGAGTGAGGGTTGGTCGTGTGAGGTTAATTTGTTCATATTTATGACAGCGTAACACACGCCCTGGTGCTGGGTATTTGCTATAGCCTCTCCATCTATATGAACAGCAAGCAGTTCTTCAATTGCATTTTTGTGTGGAGGGGGTGGGGGGGAGGATCTAAAAACATGGTTGCCACGGCTGGTTTCTGAGCTCTTCCTTTGTGATGCTTAAAAACAAAAGCAGAAATCAGCCACACTGGTTCAGCCGTATACGAATGGTGCTGGATAAACAAAGCCATGTTACAAGTGAACAACTAACAGCCAACATTGTTAGTTTAGTAATACAAAATAGATGCAGAAGGGCTTTATTTAGGTTGGATTGTGGTATTGAATGTAAACCTGTACAGGGCTGCATGACATTTAAAATGCGAGTTATTTTATAATGCATATATTAGCTTCTTGCATTATTAACATCAATCTTAAACATTGTTTAAGTCGTATTTTCCCAAATTGGTTAAAACTATAATGGAATAGTAAGCTAACATCAGTATTGAGCCTGTATGAAAAGGATTCTATCAGATGTGTGTGTTGATTCACTAAAGGATTTTGCACCGAACAGCAATATCTTGTTTTGGTAGCCATCTGGAAAATGTTTACCCCTGAGAACAAAATGGTATCCTCTAGTGAATTAAAAATTATGCTAGTCAATATTGCTTCCACCCCCTCCCCCCTACAATTAATTTTGAGGAAATATGGAGAGTTTAGGAGGTATTTTAGGGACCACACGGGTGCAATTCTATATAGTGCCTCTTTTTCCAATCAAAATGTCTGCGCCTTCTGTTCATCACGACTGGCCTATACAGCATATTGGAGTGTAGCAGGTTGAATCATCCATTTTAAATCAATTTTCAGTAGATTAAAATAAGAGGCTTCTCAGTATGTTTTTATTCTTGGATGCAAAGGTGAAGTTTTAAATGGGGAACAAGCAGCAGAACAAGCATAATCTAAAATATTATTATAGGAGTTACAGTGGTCCATTGAGATCACATAGGACATAATGTAACCACATCTTGTCCTCACCCTTAAATGGGATGTCCACGCGCTAACCTGCACACAGAAACACCACTGGTTGGAAGCCTCCAGAGTTGACTAGCCTACAATCTGATAGTAGAGTACCGGTACATGAAGGATTCAAAAACAGACTAATTTAACATACCATCCGTTTAAGAAATGGCCATGTTCACGACAGATAACACACCACTCATCTAAGATGAGCCCCCCATGGGTTGACCGGTGAAGGTGAAACATGAATATGGATAAACAAACATGCTACTGTGTTGTGCCATACCCGGGCTACCACACTTGGATTTAAAGCCTTGTTGCTACTGATAAATGATAGCCATGTTGTAGGTGTGGAATGTGCAGTAACTAGCAGGACTTCTGCTGGTCTTACGGCGGTGTGTTGGCAGTACAATATGCACTACTTGACTATGATGAAGCGTCATGACGTGTAGCAATATCTCATCAGAAGTAGCTCTACATTTCAATTTACTCCTACTTCGTGGGTGTCTTATGCCAACTTGATTCTCAAGTTCATCAACTAGTATATAATAAACATTGAACACAAATTAACTGTACACAAATAAACCTTTGCTGTCATGATTGTCAAAAGGAAGGGTCAACATCCCATAACATCCCATGACAGCAAAGGTATTTTCATTTATTTGCTTGGAAGTTCGGGCCGTATGCAGGACTACTAAAGGGACAGCTAAAGTCCTATTAGGCCTAGTCCATGTAACCTTTCATAGAGCTGTAATATTGGCCTAAGATTAATGTTAATTTTCTGTCAAACAAAACTAATCTAAAAATACAATTGATGTTTATTAAAAAGTGTCCAATATTACAGCCCGATGCAGCAGTCACCAAGGACAATAGTTATTGCGTGGGCTTATTATATAACAGTTAGCCTAAAGAATGCTATTCTGTGTTCCTAAACACCCAAACCCACAGTAGGACGACAGTGCATAAATCTTGATATTTTAGCAGGCACTTATTTTTTGAAAACCACATAGTAAAATGTTTAAGCTTGAGCGAATGGAAAGGGCTGTAGTAGTGGTACGTAGTCAGAATAATTCTGCTGGGACTTATGAAAGTTTCTCACTTCCCTAAAGTTAAACCCCCCACGTTTCTATTCAATGAAATATATCCAGATGTGGAGCTCCAGTGTGACCAGGGTTCATGTTCATAGCTGAACTCACTGTTCATCATGCAGTCATAAACTAGGTTCAAGACAACACCAAGCGGAGAGGCTGCACGAGAGACTGCACGAATCAGCTGCACTGAAAACGGACAGGTGTTCTAACCTACAACACTTGCCTACGGACCGCACTGTTCACTGTGAGTGTCATCTCGGCCTGTGGCCGATGAGCTAGTTAAAAATAGTCTCCCAAGTGTCCACAAAGAGGATCCTTACGATGCATACCGTGTGATGTGCGGGCCTCAGACGACGTGTCGACAGGGTGTCGATGGGGTGACTCATGTCTCTCTTACCTCCTGTGTTGGTGCGTTTGGTACAACCAGCCTCCTCAGCCGGAGTTTCCAGCGACCGTTTTCGGGAGTCTGGCAGCTCAGACTCCATGTGGGTCGGTTGTTCGTGAAGGTTAGCATTTGAAAATATCCCGTTATGTTCCACGGCTCCACCGGCCATCATCATTCCGAGCCGTTAACGCTGATATATATTTAAACAGGAAAAAGTGTGCGGGTCCACGGCGCCCCTCAGCACGTAAAAAAAAGCGCAGCGAGGAAAAAAAAAAAGGGCGAGTTTTCTCGATAACAACGGCAAGTTTGGACCGTTTTGTTTTCCCCCTTCAAATGTTATCAACCGCGAACGACGGACGAGACAGACGGCGGTGGCCGCGGTCGTGCTGCCAGGTGCTCGGCGCTAAAGCTAAATATAAAAACCCATTGAGGGAAATGAATTCATTAGCGCGCGCACTACACTTTACTTTAAACACAGAATCTCCTCCGCCAATTCAGCACGTCAACCCGTCTTGCTGCAAATCAATGCTGGACTGTCCCCATGGTGAACTCGCAATGTACTACCGCAGAAAAATATGTGGGATAAAAACATTTTTTATGTCCACGCCATCTTCCGTACCGTGTTCTTAAGTCCCGGGTCGGTATCTGATAAGTAGTGCAGCTGTTGTTATTGTTGCCTTTGTAGTGCAAGAGAGCGATCTCTTCCAACGAACATGAGCGGACCACAGTGCCACTGGCAGGCGAACGAGGACATCTCCTGTAATCAACGCACATATAAAACGTCTTCATCGGCCCCCAAAATAGCATGGGGTTTGATTATGTAAATTAAAACTGCTTAAAATAATCTGTCTGTCAAGTTATACATTCCATTTCTTTAACCGCAATACATTTGAGGTTTAATAAACATGTATTGCAAATACTATTGAAGTTTATCAAATGAATATTACTTAATGTAGGCCTATGTGATTTTTTTGGAAGACGTTTCTATCCAAAGTAATGTGCAGTGAATACAAATAAGCAGATATGGGTTCCTGGACTAGGAGTTGAAGGTCTTGCAACTTTATGTACAGTTTTATTTATAATTTACAATCAAGCAATATATCAATACAGTATGTGTTCTTCTTTGCCAATTACGAGGCTAATTCCTAAAAGTTGTAACTAATCCAAACAAAAAGTTAATTTATTTATTTATTTAGTTACATCTTTAAATAGTCCAAAAGGTGAAGGTTGACTGCGGTTCAGTCCAAGCAGATGGTCGTAATCTTTTATTTCATGGTGGTGCTGGTGGTTGGCAAGTCGACTCTGGTGCCCTAACTGTGTCTGCCTTATCCTGGCTATCGTGACCCGAAGACAATTCAGAGCCTGGGGTCATTATGGACAGTCTTCTGGAGAGTCTCTGGAGAACCAAATCAGCAGTGCTGGAGAGGGAATGCTGGGTAACAAAGAGAGAGATAACACTTTTTAAAATGACTATATTTCAAATGGGGGACTTTCAGACTTCAAATGTCTGAATATATTAAGAAGACCACTTTTTACCTAGCAGACACTTTTATACTAACAGGTCAAGGACGCCTACAGGTAGGCCGTGTGGATATTGGGATTCAAACCAAGAATCTTTCAGCTCAACCTTAAACCTTGCCAAAACACTGCCTTAGAATTGCATTGTAGACAAGTGGTGTTTGTTTTCAGTGGTCATTACAAACCTGCATAATGTGCAGTCCCTTTAGTGTGAGGATAGCGAGCTCTTTTAGCCCGTCCCCCGTCAGGTCCGAGTAGGTAATGGATAGCACGGGGCTCTTGAAGCTCCGCCTCCACACCATTTGAAACCGCCTTTCAGATCCACTGTGCGATTGCTCCTGGAATTTATAGCAAAGTAATTCCTGTTTGGAAGAAGAAAAAAAGTGGAGAAGTGAAGAATTAGTACGGTATCCATTTACACAACGATTAACTCAAACTTTATTGTTAAAAACAAAAAAGGTAAAATTGTTGAAAGGTGAAATCATTTGCAGGTGACAGCTCCCAAGAGGCCCCTCCCACCACGGACCTGCCCATAGGTTCCGATCAGCACTTCCTTCTGCCCGTCAAAATCCAGGTCAACGACCAGGGCACAAAGCACTGCATCCCATTGGTCGCTTTCCAGGAGGAACTCTGGATGGGACATTCCGTGCTCCTGGATATCTCTGATAATAACCCACCACAAAACAGCAGTGAGGACGTTGGCAAGTCTGTGTTTGAGCAGTGGTCACTGTCAGGTTGCCATGGGGACCCCTCCAGGTCAAACAGAGGAGGATTAAAACACAAAGCAATTGCAGAGGTACAATGGAGGAACAATGCAGTGGATTACACTGGTGTGTTGTCAATCAATTCTTACTTAAGCCATTACCTACACACCTGTTTAGACAAGCACCATTTGAATATTTGTATTTCTCACTGGCCTAATTTTTCTCATTTATTCAATTGTATGCTTTTACCTTTATGCAACTAAAGGGTATACATCCACAATGAATAGCATATGCACAACTGATGCTTACCTGTAGACTATAGCCGTCTCTATAGTGCTGGTGACCAGAAGATTGTAACTACCCATTTCGCCTGTAAAACAAGGACCATTTATCTTTCCCAAAGGCTGTTTATTTTACATATGGAGTGTTGTAGAATTAAAGATATGTACAATGTTTCTTTTTTTGATACAATTACTATTTCCTTTTTTATCAAAGGCTTTTACCCACAGTGGCTTTCATTAAATCCAGTTAGAGGAGCATTAGGGTTTAGGCCTACACGCTAGAAGCATCAAGAATGACTACAGGAAGCCTCCAGACCTTTTGTTTCATACCCAGTAGCTTCCCTCTAGCTACTACACACTCTAGCCGTGAGGTGTTATTGTTGTGGAGGAGGAATCACCTACCTTTCACCTCTGCTGTGGTGCTGGGGGAGTCACTGTTCAGGGAGAATAGCAGCACTGTGGATATAGGGCTGTCCTGTAGCACCCGCCAGCTCTGCAACACCTCTGACACAGAAATTCACAGAACAGAGCCGAAAAAAGAAACACCTCCAGTTTCAGTACCTGAAAGGAATACGTTTTTTAAAGGAATGAGGACTTTCCCCACAACTTGTTTGGTATTTGATAATCTAATATATAGTTCTTTAAATAAAAGTTCTTTAATATAACTGGACATGCACAGATTCAAAATAGTCTAGATCATCATTTCCACAGTACGTTTTCTGAAACATTTTTCACATAAGTTCACATGAATTATGATGCATCATTTATTTACACCCAGGGGTAGACGTAGCATGAATCTTGGCCTTAAGCCCCCCTCCTTCCCTCACATGCCCCCTGCCATCCTACCAGAGTCCCATCTCACCTGGCTTGCTCTGGTCAACCAGGGCCAGTCCAACACAGCCGTTCTGACAACCGTAGGTGGAGAATCTCCGGCCCCCGGGAAGACTCAGCATGTCCAACCACAGGACACTAATGAAGGGATACAACCAGAGAGAGAAAGGAATTGAGTGGTTTATGTTGTGTTTGTTTCAGCCAGCGCCTAGTCACTTCGTGTTGTGGACACAAGGCTGTCTTTAGCCAAGGTAGTCTTCTAAGGAAGACTACTCCTCCTGAGGAAGTTTTTTTAACTGAAATAAGTTATTATTGTATTATGTATTATGGTCTCAAGTTAAAGAAACTCTTAACTTTCTACCTGCTGCGCATGATTAAACAGTTCTCTGTTTGAGATGAGAACCTTTTATTCATTTGTGATTCATACCCGACATGCCTTTAATTAATAAATCCACAACTAACCATATTTCCAGAGACATTAAAAGGAAGTGCTAGGGGGCAGACTAACTTGCTAGGCAGCTCCTGAAGCTCTGGAAAGAGCGCCTCCACTGGCTGCTCCTCAAACTGGTGGAGGGATGCATTCTGGTGGACACAGGAAGCCTCTGGTCAGCCTAGTAATGCTACTCTGAAAAAATATCAACAAGCAAAGGGAAACGCACACACACACACACACGCACAAGTGCTGTTTTTGACCTCTTTGTAAAGGTGTATCTTCTGGTCGTGGCCGCTAAGCAGAAACACTGTCTCACGTCCTCCACCTTCACAATGGACCCTAAAGATCGAAGTATCAATGTTAAACGTTTGATTGAAATCGGGCTGATAATAACATTAAGCCCACCCTTCTGTTCAACGGCAAAGACCTGAGAGATAAATGTAAAGGTCAAGATGTTATTTTCTCAAATATTTAGAATCTGTGATAATGACTCGTCACCATTTCGGATGGTAGTTTGTCAACCAACATAACCATCAATCAACTTACTCTGTGTGGTAGAGCTGGAAAGGAGTAAACTGCAATTCCAGATTCAGGCAACTCTCTATTTGGGCAATAGATAAGAAGGTCAAGGATCACAGGTAGATAAGATCAATGATGGATTTGGTGGATTAGATGAGTAAGTGAATGGACATTATAAAACCATACAACAGAGACTCACGTGCGATGGACTCCAGGTTGAACTCGGAGCCAGGTTCATAGTCACAGTAGATATTTAGAAATGGGGTGGCTTTGTCACCGGAGTCCTGATGCAAATTGAAATGAACACTAACGGACTAGAGATCGACACAATTTTACATAATCACAATAGTAGGCCTATATGGCACACTTTGAAATCAAAATACCTTTATAAACGTGATCCCTACTACGAGCCCTCTGTTTGGTGCAGATTTGTTGAAGGCATCGATTGATACAATCTCGGCATCAACTAAGACAAGGATGAAGCAGATAGATATACGCGTTTAATAAAGTCATGCCGTGTCCAGTAGCCTAAGTGCTGGCCTATGTCTTGGGAACCTCAAAAGTACTCAAGTTGATAAAGTGTGCAAAGTGTTCCGATTGTTCGTCCTCACCTGGGATGTACGTGAACTGTACCTCTTTGGCAACAGGTCGTATTTTTTGTTGGAGTTCTTGATACCTGAAACACACAACTTTGCCTTTCAGGGTTGCTGCCAGCAGCTCTTGCTCTCCAGCCTGACATAGTCCATATATATTACTTTGCGAAGGAAAACGTGAAAAACTGTCCTCGACAAAAGGAAACGCGTCCTTCTCTTCAGATTGCATTCTCGGGAATATTTCACGACGGCATGTCAAGATTTAGTAATTGTTTGGATTCCCTGCAAATGTAAATATAAAAACATGAATCTTGAGCGTCTAACAGTACATGCAGTAAAACATCCGGTTTGGGCGGAGTCTTTCCCACACCGACCAATCAGGGGAGGCTGGCCAGTTCTTCTCACTTACTTTTTGTTCATAATGTACCCTGCCTATATTTCTGTCCTCCATAGATACACATTTATATCACAATCATTAACATGTCCGTATAGAGGGCCGTCTGTTTTAAGATGGATACATGCTTTACCATGTCTTATATCTCTTCATCATGTTATACTAAGATGTGTTAAATTATCCTTTAAATAAATAATTGTGCAACCAATACCTTCTAGAAAACGTTCAAAGACAATGGAGAAATAAAAAAGAATATTGTTTTTGGATGAACCAATCATCTTTGTCCACCAGGTGCCAGTAAAGGCCGGTTAACCGTTCCACCGAATGAATTAATAATAATAATAAAAAAAATCGTTTTATATATTTACATTTATATATGTAGGCAACATATATAAATGTTTATATAATATAGTCCCATTGGGAATGAATTGACTATAGTGGATCGATCTAGTGGTTGTTTTGAATATGATTCCTTAGTTTATGTATTTATACATCTCAAATGTTAAACTTGAGACTTAAACTTCTGTTTGGTGACATTTGCAATCAAACATATCAACCAGCATTTGTCAGTTGGAAAATAATTAAATTGTTTCCAAAAGATTTCGTTTATTTATGTAATCATTTATTTGGATACATGGTAATTTAGTAAGGTGCGCAACATTTCTTCCTCGGGTCAAAAGTAGATTTTAAATAGGCCTAGTACAGAACAGGATATCACAAGCTATCTCTACATAACATTTTTTTGTGTTGTATTCTATCAAAATACTATAAACATATAAATGCAAACTTAACACGGTATAACAAATGTATGCAGAACCTATTTAATGCATACACCTGTTGACATTTATATTTACATATTCTGCACTTAATAAAGGTTATAGAATAATAATTGATAATAATAATCTTACTGTGACTACAACCACCAAACATAGAATTGTATTATGAGATAGACATAATGAAGATGATCATAGGCCAAGGTCCTGGACCATACACACACATACACACACATACACACACACACACACACATTCAGTTCAGAGCCATATGTATCCATCTGTCTTGTCAGTTTCTTCACCAGCTTATTTGTGGCTAGGGTTATGGGGGGGGCAGGAGCCAATCCTGTTTTATTACAGGCATGGCAGAGGGGCCCACATGGGCACCCCAGTCTCACATATAGGACATTAAAGGGTCCCTGTTAGCCGGACCCACTCTGAGCGAGCTGGGAGTCAAACTGTTAATGGTACACGTTTCCGTCCCCGATCAGAAGAGGGCCAAACTCTAGGCGAAGACAATTGGTTCGAGAAGGATAGATTGAGTAGAAAACACACGTCGTGAGACAGCTGGTCCATAGTTTAAATTACTGCTACTACTGCTCCATCTGCTGCAGGCCGGTATTGCTACTGTGGAAGAAGAAGCCGACAGACTGGCGTAGGACACTCCCAGTGGTCCTAGAACCGCTTGCTAATCCCACCTCAGGATTACTGCCCACTGTAATCACTTATCCTCCCCACGGACACCGCACAGTCCAACTTCTGACTCATCACACGCACACAGATACACACACATGCACACACACACACACACACACACACACGCACATGCACACGCACATACACTGTGTGTTTATATGCACACAATGTGCATATAATAAACACACAAATGCCTGATGAACACATGCACAACCATCTGGTAAAATAAGAATGCAATGAATACAAACCCACAGAATC
>OOFH01053281.1:0-12523 GCA_900323355.1 Merlangius merlangus | reverse complement strand
TGCGTATTTCGCAACAGTTAAATATTTAATTGTTTTATTTAATCAAGTAATCAGTTAAGTATTTAAAAAATACTTAACTGATTGATCATGGTCAATTCACATGGATTTCATGAACAACACATTTGATGCCATTGACATGCCTTGTATATAAGCTCAGCTCATTCACATAGTGAGTCATATAACAATAGAATGGCACCATTAAAGCTAGGGTAAGGTTGATTTTTTTTTACTGAAATATTTGACAAAAATGTCCTAATACCCAGTCAGCTTTATGTAGGCGAAGTGCTCTGAGAATATCTGCTCATCACTTTGCTCTCCCCTGCCTCTGTGTGCCCCCCCAAAAAATTGCCACCGCTCATGTACACTTTGACCAATCAGAGCGAGGCTCAGATTCTCCGTTCTTATTGGCTGTGGGACTGTCCGTCACCTTGGCATTCCCCATTCCCCGGATACCATCAACTATATATGTACTTATGCAGTTATCAGCACTAATGTTTAATTACTTCGGAATCTGACATGGCGTTTTGTCTTCCTATCAATGTAACTGAATTCACATGAACGCGCATAACTGACGCTCGGAGGGAGGAGCTACAGCAGGTAGCTTGGCAGGGAGGGACCAGAGAGCACGCAACGGAATCGAAACGGAATCTCAACGGCTGTTTTCTCCAAAATCGCCTACCCTAGCTTTAAGCAGATCAGACCAAGGATGAAGCCTCTCTCTCAACACGAAGGTTGGCAGTTGGGCTCAATCCTTGCCACCTCTTCCTTTTCTCCTGCGTGAGAGACGCGTGTCTGACATTTTGCCTTTAAAAGGGACATATTATGAAAACAACACTTTTCCTGGGATTTTGAGTAGCCTACTGAGAGAAAGTCAATATGATGACGTCATAATAAATGCTGTGCAAAATTCATAGTTTTCGTATTAATATGGCCAGCAACATTTTACACCAGTTTTAGATTGTTTTACACTACAACAGACCTGATGAACACCAACATGCTTTATGTCGAAGCAGCATAGTGCCATGCTCAGCTATGGACAGATCACACACGGAATACAGGTTTAATTCTAATCAGAAGACGATTTATTATTGACAGAGTCACAGCTACGCTATACGGGTAGCAACAGAACAAGGCATATTAATTGAACTATAAAATGCACACGCACACTAGCCTACTAGCTTTTGCTGCTATGACTGAGGGGTCAAAGCTTAGGAATTTGACTAATTATAATAACATAACAATAGAGAAGTTGAACTTAACGCAATAACAAAATAATACGTTTTCATTTCCAGAGCGCCTGGCTGGGAATTCAAACTCATCTGGCTGGCAGGTCTCTTCACCAACAGTGTTGCCGCAGGTGCCGGGATTAATCCAACATCGACCGGAGGGGGGTTTCGCATTGCTGCAGTCCTTTTCTCCGCTACATAGTTGCTCTGAACTCTCTCCCTTAGGGGTGCTGGAGGGACAGGGGGCCGCTGGCAGGGAGTCGGCTGTCTGGCTGCTGTTTTGAAGTTTGGCTTTTTTGGGGTCAGTATTTAAAAAATCTGAAATTCGCTTCTTGGACATGTTGCAACTTGCAGCTCCATCTTTCGCGCATAGCGTGTGCTGCGTTGTGCCTCAGCCTGCACAGGCAATTTTCTAAAATGAAATTATAATATGATAGCCTAAATATCATCAAAATGGTGGATGTCAATAATTTAATGATAAACATGTTGAATGATAAAGTTTAACTCTCAAAAAATAAATATATTGACTTGTTAAGAAAATGCTCAAAAAACCTAAAATTAGTTTTGCCTTTCCTTTTTATTTTAATAATTTGTTTCGTAGAAATCCACGATTACAAGCTAAGCTGACGGCAAGATATAAGAGCTGCAATTATGAATGGTTAAAAAACACTGCGATCGTGGCTCTAAAGGAACTATTTAGAATAGGGTTAGGGTTAGGGAAATGCAGACAGGAGGACAATATTTCGAGTAGAACTGTAAAAAACTGTGACAAAGCACAGGTGGTATATGGTGATGTTCATAGAAATGAAAGCATCGCATCCTAAACGCCATCTTACAACCGAACACGCAGCCTTCTCATTAGTTTTATTGTAATACTTTTTTTTTTCTCTCTGGATAAGGTCAGGGGGGCGTTCAACCGATGATGTATAATATGTAGGATGTGGCTTTACACTCCAGTGCTTTAGGGGGCGATATGTGCACCTCTTAACTAGTTACAATCCGCAAATTAACGACGACGAAGAACGAGTTTGTTTCTCGGTCCATTTTCTGGGAACACTACCGACTAAACATGGCAAATCATCTCCGCTTCGTTGCACGTACAGTAATGGTTCAAGAAGGCAATGTCGATGCCGCGTACAAGACTTTAAACAGGTGGAAATATGAATATTTGAATTATTATAGCTTGCATTTTTTTCTAAACCAGGAAGACAATTGTAGTTCTGTACATAGCGCTTGCTAACTTCCGCTCCGATTCAATGTCAAAGTAACCTCAGCTGTGCTACGTAATTAATGCCCTAGATGTTGGGTTTATTCATATAATGGAATGATTGTTTATTGGAATAATCATGAACTGGGGAGAAAGGAAATTAACAGAATCCTTAAATGAAGGGCACAGTGGCTTTCAAACTGCTATCGTCTTTAATACCATATCATCAAAAACACACTTTATAGAGGGAGCGTTGGTAGAGGCGAAACTAGTAAAGTGATTGGTGCTTATACATTTAATTGAAACACTTACGATTTTAACTAGTTTGCGGTATATATTACCTAATATGTTGCTTGTGTATGGAATACCAAATCTCAATGCTTTCAGTTCTATAGTCTTAGTTTACACAAATGTAATTTGCCGTAGCTTACACAAATGTAATTTGATTGCACCACAAGCAGTTGTCCATGGACAAAAATAAAAGGGTTTTCCTTGCAACGAAGATCTCACCTGGACATTTGAGGTGGTACCTTCTTTTTTTGTAGGCCTAGCTAATCAACAAACGGCACATATTCCGTCTTTCTTTAAGTTTTGTCAATTTTGGCGTGAGCAATGTCCATTATTTAATCTCTCAGCTGAATTTTTTCGATATGCCATTCTTAATGTATATTTGTCTCCATTCTCAAGAGTCCTGGCTCATGATGGCGTCATTGAGGCTGTGAAGCGGAAACGCTACTTTGAGAAGCCATGCCGAGAGCGACAGAGGAAGAACTTCGAGAACTGCAAGCGTATCTACAACTCCGACATGGCCAGGAAGATAGCCTTCGTCTCCAGGACGTACAGAGACGATGCCTGGGTGGGATGTTAAATCAAAGGAAACGCTAGGATTGCGGGGACCAGGTGGTTAAACGAAGAAAAACGAAAGTGATTAATTCCTTGTGAACTTTGAGGAATATAACTAGATTGGGTCCTGCAATTCATTGGCAGATGTAAAAGGAAATATGTGCATCTGTTTGACAGAATTTTCCATGTTATTTAAATAATTGGCAGTGCTTTGAATATGTTTCAACCATATTGCTACACTCTGATTATTGATTTTGGCTGTATTTCATCTCCAGATTTGTATCATGTTTAGCAAACATAAAATTGCATGAACTCAGTCGTACAACTGCTTCTTAGGTAGGATCCCTTTTTAGTTTTATTTTCATAAAAAAAAAAACTGTAAATGAAAAATAAAAATTATGTACGTTTTCATTATTGCTGTCCTGAAGCCCATTCATTGATTCATTGGTGAGCAACTGCGAAGTACAGTGGTTGATAGATCGTCGACTGTTGATAGGCAATCTGCGGGCCACCCTCCAACAATGCAAACGATTTTTTTAAAAAACGTTATTAATGAAAACTAATTCTGTATTCAATATGAAGATGAATGTACATATGTTTTATGGATACAAGTAAAGATACAGAAAATAACTGTTTGACCTAAAACTATTGGATCAACATGCAGCAATATGATAAACAAGTGTTCAGTTGATTTGCAATCTATCTTTAGGCTATATTCACTTCATGCCCGATGCTTTGGGTAATTTTAATATAGCTAATGTGTTGAAATAATGTTTCATGGACATTATACGGATCATTAGAGCAGACGGTGGATAGACAATATTTGAACGCGATGGGACAAACAACCATCGTTAAAGTAGGTCTACATGTTACAAAGGGGTCATCATGAACCCATCCAATACTCATTTGAAACACATTTAAGTCAACTAGAAGGACATAGGTCTACATTTTATTCTAAAATGTACCTATTTGTTGAAAATATGCTTGTATTTCTAAAGAAATATAGGTCAACAAATAAAGCTGCATTTGCGTGGGGTTGTATTTATGTCGAAACAAAGGCCGAGAGACGGCGTTGCCCAAAATGCTCAAAATAACGGACAACGCCACACCATCACACGACTAGTCAGACAACAGTGTTCAGTCAGCAAGGACTGTTACAGGAGGTAATTCCTGCCCACCAAAATAGCCACCTATGACTCTCCTCTGTGCGGGAGAGGAAAGTCCCCCTCTGAGTGTCAATGCACATTTTATATTAAATGTTTTTTAATCTAGTAAAGTTATATATAGTTTGTAATTCTTCTATATTCTGTTCTTGGCTATTTATGGGAAATGCTGCTGCAACACTTGAATGCCCCTTTGGGATGAATTACAATAAAGTACTGTATCTCTCTTATCTATTTAAGCCCCAAATAAGTGTATGGCAGTTTAAATGATCAAATGCATTAAACTCAATGTATGCATTTTATCTAGTGTCATCTTTTTTTGTATTTATTGGTATTTTGTACTTTCGCAGAGTTCGTTTCTAAATGACGATATGAGTAGCCTACACTGCAAATCAACACGACATACAAAATAATGCCGCGTGTCTTTTGTTCACCATGTGTACACCAGCGCACCACACGATCAACACGTGCGGGGGCTGGGTCTGAAATGTACTTTTACTAACCAATCAGCTCTACGAATATCGCTGAATGGTTCAACTCGGAGCAAATGGGAGGCTACTCTTATTTACGGCAGCCAATTGCATCGCTAGATTCAGCACGTGTAATGCCCGTGGAGAAGTGTCAGTTTTTCACATGTTTTCCTGACCAAGGCTGGGACTGACAAAGTAAGGGGTATCCAAAGCCGTCAGAAAGGGAGGGAAAGGGAGCCAACAAGACAACATCACAGGCAACATAGAACATAACACGCCGAATTACCATTGGGAAAGGCTGTCTTCACTCCACATTGTAACTATCTAACAATTTGCTAACGTCATTTCGTTATTTGCGTTCCTGTCTACGTTATATCCACTCCTACTTGAGGTGAGAGCTTAATGTTTGTCATTGTGTTGTTCCTTAACCATAGTAGTCGTTATTATTGGAGTGATTTTTTTGTAATCACCTTTGTTCTGGTTAACTGCGTTAACAAATATAACGGAAAAGTTCATGGTCAAAATGTTTCCAAATGATTATTTTTATGCTTTGTTATCATGTATATTTTTAACATATTATTTGTTGATATACCATAACCTAATTTACAGTGGCAAAGTTAAAGTAATTATATAGTAACAAAATCACCGGGACACATTTTGCTGACATGACTTTTCTTTTTTATAGTAACACAGTGTCGAATGTGATAAACTAGAGGCTGTGATCAACACATTGGGAGGACGACACCCATAATGTTTTTCCATAAAACAGTATTTACGTACTGTAAGATTAATTTATATCCAATCAAAATAACATAGGGTTTTAAGAATACATCTCCTGTGGTTGTTCCTCTTTTCCTCTTTCCGAATTATTTCTGGAGTTCGTGTTAAAACGGAGTTGAACACACTTCTTTCTGTTAAAGATTGTGTTCTGGACTGGTATGCTGTAAGTGTAACCAGATGTTAATACAGTTCTGCGTACGTTTTTTTTCATTGTCGTAATATATGTGGGCGGGGGTCGTATGTAGATAACTGGAAAAAAAAACTGTGGTGGAATGTGGTGTTCAGCATTCAGTAATGTGATGTTTTAGCAGTAGGTTGAATGTCTTTACATGTCAATGTTTATGTTCTCTATGCTATGCTCCCTATATTTCCCTTTGGTGATATAATTACAAATAGAGAATTGTTTTTAACTCCTCGTCCCATCTCTTCTTTCAAGGTTTGAGGGATGAACTCGCTGAGCACGTCGTCCAAATGGCCGTCTTACGACTCACTCTCCTCCACACCAAGTCTTCTCCTCAGCGAGAGCGAACACACAGAGGACGAGGCGGACCTCCTGTCCTCCGAGGGTGAAGGGGAGAGCAGAGGAGGAAGTGTGCTCTACTTGGCCGGTCGCAGTACAGGGGCCTCCGTGGTAGGCTTCCCCTTCCCGGGCCACCTCTCCGACATGCAGTGCCGCAAGTCATGTCCCGTCGAGGCTTCACTGGACGCCAAGGGCCCCTCCCCCGAAGCTGTCACACTGGGCTCCACCTTGGTCTCACCGGGGGACACAGCGTTCGCTCAGAAAGTAAGCATGTAGCCGCTTACATAATGCCGGTAAACCCTGCATGCTGAAGCTTTGAACATTGACTTGAAACCGATACGGCATTGAGTCATGGCTTGGTTTTAATGTGCATTCTCTCCTTCTCTTTCCCGACAGTGTGCTGATTTGCAGAAATTTGTCAGACCGCTGATTGAACTACTGAATGGGCTGAAAAGGGGACGATTCGAGAAAGGTAATCCTTCACATGATAACAAGCTCTTTCTATGTACTGTGGAGTGAGGGAAAGCCCTTTGTGTTGTAAATTTGTTATTTCGATCTATTAATTTTCAACATGTTCTAATCAAAGTCCCTTTGCCTACTATCAGGTCTAACAGGCTTCCAGCAGAGCGTTGCCATTGATAGATTGCAGAGGATTTTAGGAATTCTGCAGAAGCCTGACATGGGGTAAACAATGAAAATATTTTGATGAAAACGTCTGGCAATAATGCTTTAAAGTTGCGCTTTTTTTATTTCAGCTAATTATCCATAATTAATTCCCCTCTGTTTTGTTTTTGCCCACAGTGAAAAGTACCTCCAGACCATTGTCCAGGTTGAGATCTTGCTTCAAATGTGGTTCCCTCAGATAAAGCCTCAGTCTTCCATCACACCCACCGATGAGCGCGTCGTGCTGGGCCCTTCACGCTGGCGCCAGAACCAGTTGCATATCCCAGTCAAGGCAAGCCTTTGCCTGAATCTTTAAAAATGTCAAGACAGTACCGTTCCCCAGCCCACATTACTCATCTCCTAAGCCCCCGTAATCCACTTGAGCTGTGTATGGTTGTGAGTTGATCACATTGGCGTGTGTGCCACTGCCTTCTCCTAATTGTCTATCTTCATTTTATTATTTCTCCAACTAGAAGCGGAAGATGAGCTGGTTGAACCCTGACCCCTCTGACACCATCCGGCCACAACATCAGCAAGCCAAGCGTCATCAGAGCGGAGATCTCGTTGACAGCTGCCACACAGTGACTTCAAACAATGTTATCTCGATGTGCCTACCAGGGACAACTTCACAAAAGAGAGTAAAGGAGGAAATCAAATCTGGGCTTCCCGCATGCAAACTCTTGGACAGTATCGACCGGCGGCATTCGTCTAGCAGGAGGGAAAACAGAACATGGAGAAGACTTCAGAACTCCCCACCTCCCTCCCTGCGTAGCAACCCGGCTACACAAGATGGCTCTGTCTCGTCGAGCTCTGCCATTCCCACGGCTGACTCACCTTAGCTGCCCCGGTTTATTGGTGGAAGGCTGCCAGACAGTTGAGGCCTGAGCACGCCAGACAACGTGTAAACAGGGCGGGCCCCGAATGACATCACTTCCCATCTAGCAGTGGAGTCGTTAGCGACATGAGACCTTGCCAAGGCATTGCAAAGGAGAACTGCTGCTTATTTTAACACTTGACCGTGGCAGGAATATGGACACTACGGTCATTGCACTATGAACACCTTCATTTGCCTATTGTTCTATCTGCAATTTCATTTTTTCATTTTGTCAGTTCATATATATATGTGTATTCATACATGTATTTTATGGGTTTAAAAGATTACGGTTTTGATAATCCAATGTTTGATGCATCTTCCCAATGAGTGCTCTTTTGGATTTTGTCGTATCAAAGAACAGACTCAGAGAACTATTCATGATTTGGAAAGGCATACATGTAGGCCTGTCCTTAAACTGAAGTAAAGGATCTTCCAATGTATTAGTCTTACTTATAAATTAGGACTTGCACAAGTCCAACATTTCTGGCTACAACAATCTGTAGTGTAAACAGGCATTAAGCCTTGGATAAAAAGTGACACAATTGAAATAGCCACAATTGTAGCTATTAAAAATGATATTGCACAGACAATTTACAGGCATAAAATGCCGGCTAAAATATGATATTAAAAGTTGTACTCGCACTTTGGATGATAACGAGGAGATATTAACTAATGCCAATGACCAATCATCTAGGTATTCTTTTAAGATTTACTGAAAATAAATACAACTTGAAAGCAATGTTCATGTGGCTTGTAGCCTGGTGATTATGTACAATCAGAATTTAGTTTGGTTCTTGACTGCACTTATTTATTTTAGTGTTTTTATTTTTACTCCTGCTCTTTTGACACTGTGGGTTTGATATTCTTGTTTTGTCATTTACAATATTCAAATACATAGTTTATTGCTATGTATTTATTTCAAATGGGTTTAATGTAGCATCTCAAAATAAGAGTTATATGTGGAAGACAATAAACCAATGTATTCCTGTTTCTACAATTGTACTATTAGTGAGATATCTTTTCTCTATTGACATGAAATCAACTGAAAACAACGTCCTAATTGCATCGAGGTTTTATTATATTCTAGTCAATATTTTTGTATTAAACTATTTCAAGGGGAATTACGTTAATAACAGGAAAGTGGTAAATTATCCGATTTCCAAATATTTATTATTGGATTTTTTTCCTTAATTTTCAAGATAGTTATTGATTGCCACTTCACCATATATTTATTTGAGTCCTGCTACGAACAACAGGCAGATCACAATTGTCCAAATTAGGTTTTTGTAATAATGTGAAGAGATCACCTTTTGCATTAAGCCATTTAGCAAATTGTAAAAACCGGTGAATGCCTATACCTGCAGTTTCATTATGACATCTTTGGTGAATTTACTGCCATCTGAAATCTGAACCTACATTGAAAAACGATAACCTATAAGACAATTAATTTGGAATAGTCTACCAGGTGGGGGCGCTAAAAAACAAAAAATGCACATGTACTGGGTGGCGCGATAATGGCGCTGTATTTGCGGAAGTGACTCCACGAGCAACAGACGAGTAAACATACCCTGACCAATGGATGTACGAGACCCACTCACAATGTCACACCGCTACTACAACTTTTAGCTCTAGCTGTTGAACGCGAATTCTAACGAAATATTGATTTGTTGCTCGGTGGATAAGTTTCCTTTTTATAAAGGCCGAAAGTACAATACGTTAACTACCATACTGAACGAGCACGTTTCCCCGAGCGGCATTAGTCGTGTCGGCTAGCAGGTAGCATCGGCTACGGTTAGCTGTGTGGTGATGGTCGTATGCAGCGCTAGCTCCTCCAGAAATGGCTGCAGGATCGGGCGCTTCTGGCGGCTCTCTAGAGTCCAAACTAGACAAGAAGTTTCAAACCGTTTCGAATACGATGGACTCAATACAAGGACTATCGACATGGTGCATCGAAAACAAGAAGTTTCACAACATGATAGTGAAATATTGGATGAAGTGGTTAAGGAAATGTAAGTTGCTTAACTCATCTCGAACTGGTTAGCCATGCTTGCTTTGACTATTCACTATTTTATAGGCAAGACAGATATTGGATAATTATGCAAATTGTGTTCTCCTAACTACTTTACTATTTGTAATATATTGAGAACGATCTTGTGTTTGGTCCAATATTGATCATGCTATAACGGTTTGTTTAGTATTGGCTAGCTAGCTCTCGCCAGGCTCAGATGCTGCTCAGAAAACAGCCTGGTAGTAGCCAGCTACGTCGTCAGGCTCAGAATCTGATCGGAAGACAGCCTGGAAGTAACCAGCCAGCTAGTCAAGCTCGGAATCTGCTCAGAAGACAGTCTGATAAGTGATAATAACTAACTAGACAGATCTGTTTTGTAAAGTTTGACTTTAATTACAATTGTTAGTATGCAATTCCCCTCAATCCCATCCGGTCCCGAGAGCTTAAGTCCAACTTCTCGAACTCTAATGTGACATGTCGTAATATTGATCAACGGACTATTGCTTGATAGACCTGCTTCTTAATCATGATTATCATATTTTTTGTCAGGGTTATTCATTAAGCAAATTACTGAATGCTTTGTTTCAAAACCGGACGTATTCTTCTAGTATTCTTAATCACTAGTCTATGAATTTATCTGTATTTGTGTTAAGTTAAGGGGTCATGTTATTTTCCAGTGCTTATTATGAGACTAGCGATGTCTTTCGGCCGTCTATGGTGGTTGTTAACCTAAATAATTTCTTCCGGATCTGAATCACATTTTCTGATCTTATTTATCTTCCATTAAAATATAATATAATTGTTTTTTCATGTTGGATACAAATAATTTGAGTTCATTTGAAGTGAAAATCTTGAAATCCCCATCACTCCATTTTGGTATGTCTTAATCGCATCAGCATGTGTTGGTGTCTGAGGTGATGTTTCAGTTTATTATAAACAAGTCTATTATCAAATGTTTCGTAAGGGTATATTGACATTTGACCATGATCCCTGTCTTGCAGATGTTTTGTGGCCAATTTAGACGTGTTTCCTGTAACACAAACTCAGTGAAAGCTAATGGTCTCACCTTTCAAATTAATATTTTACCACAGTAATCAGGGGAAAGCTTGTCTTTTAAATAAATGAAAGATTCTGAGTGTCTACCACTAACAGGGTGAGATAACAACAGCACTGTGTATTAATGAGTGTGTTTCGCATCCCATTTGTCTGTATATTAGTGAGTACTACCTCTAGCCTATATTAATTAACCTGACAATGCTGTGGGATATTTTTGGAATTGTCAAAATAATACGTAAAACCACTCCGATTAAGGCTAGTATTCTCTTTAGATATACTTTTGCAGCACTCCTAAAATGTCATAACCAATTGACAATGTTTTAGTATGTGGTTATGCTGCAAATCACATTCACCCTCATTGAAGCCTTCATTGGACTAGAGCCTTCTATGCAAGTATTCATTGTGATAGACGTGGCAATATTCAGGAATGACTTCTGTTGATTATAAGACTTTACTGAGATCAACAAGGTGATTCTCTCAGGCCGTCTGTCACACTGTTATGTTAACAATGTTGCTTGGTTTTCTTTTTTAAATTTCTAATGCAATAATAATCGAAGTTTTAGTGTTTTTATAGAACATTGAAATTAAGTCTATAGAACATTGAAATTAAGTCACTGCTTAAAGCTAGGGTAGGCGATTTTGGAGAAAACAGCCGTTGAGATTCCGTTTCGATTCCGTTGCGTGCTCTCTGGTCCCTCCCTGCCACGCTACCTGCTGTAGCTCCTCCCTCCGAACGTCAGTTTGGAGCGCGTTCATGTGAATTCAGTTACATTGATAGGAAGACGAAACGCCATGTCCGATTCCGAAGTAATTAAACATTAGTGATGATAACTGCATGAGTACATATATAGTTGATGGTATCCGGGGAATGGGGAATTTATGGGCCGTTGATGAAGACATTGCTACTCAGTTGTTGTCCGCCGTAGTAGTGCAAAACTGTCAGACTGCTAGGCTCGTGAACGCTCACGCAGGGACGCACGAACGTCGGTGCCAAGGTGACGGACAGTCCCACAGCCAATAAGAACGGAGAATCGGAGCCTTGCTCTGATTGGTCAAAGTGTACATGAGCGGTGGCAATTTTTTGGGGGGGCACACAGAGGTAGGGGAGAGCAAAGTGATGAGCAGATATTCTCAGAGCACTTCGCCTACATATAGCTGCCTGGCCATTATGACATTTTTGCCAAATATTACAGTAAAAAAATCACCCTAGCTTTAAGCAGGATTAAAAAATCCCGAGGAACCAAAACCAAGCATCTTAAAACAAGCAGCTTAGACCTAAAGCAAGATTATGAATCCTGAGGAACCAAAACCAAGCCGGTTAAAGCCAGCAGGATGTTGAGGCACTGTGAGGAGGTTCAGCAGCACCCTGACCTTCTGAGCAGGAAGGGTGTAGGCTACAGTGATGCCTTCTGGGAGATCTGGGACGGGCCCCGAGGACTCCTTCAGCTCCTCCTCCGTCACCTCCGACACCACCTCGATACCTGCACACACACGCACACGCACACACACACACAATTATTATGGTTTTTAGTATATAAAAATATAGTATGTGTATATTATATATGTTATGGTACATAATTATAAATACCCCAGTCGTTCTCCTCATGGACGATCTCCTCCTCGACCTCCACCACCTCCTCTCTGGGCTGCTCCGCCTCTCTCCTCTACACACACACACACACACACACACACACACACACACACACACACACA
>OOFH01053274.1:0-13897 GCA_900323355.1 Merlangius merlangus | reverse complement strand
AGCCACAGTCAAGAGCGCCCGGCGCGCGCGCGCGCACGCACGCACGCACACGCACACACACACACACACACACACACACACACACACACAAAAGAATAAAGTCGCAATTTCGGAAAGGAAATGTAGTCAATATCTGTTGGCCATTTTCCCCCCTAATTTTAACAGATACTTGCAGGGGCGGATCTAATGATTCAAATCTCTCTCCTGCCCTTTTTGATGATTAACTTGTAAGAGCTGCAATACAGGTTAAATCATTGTGTGGTCTGCATTTGTCATGCACTAGTGATATATTATACATCAGTATGAAAACCAATTTTTCCATTTCCAGACACTGCTTTGGAGGAGTAATGGATTCTTCTATGGAAAAATAGCTCCCCAAAAAACGATCCCATTTATTGGATCATTTTTAGTCATTCCTTTTCGTCTGTAAATGGTTTTTTATTTAAGAAAGGGTGAACCAGTTTGCAATAAAAACCCAACCAGTGGTGCCAGAATCATGCACTGAATATTTTTGCTTTAGCTGGGTTCTCTGACAACTGCCAGAACTTACCCAAGGGTGTTGCCTGCCAGTCTGCCCAGTGTGTCAGAACCAGACAGGAACCAGGGTGGATCACTGGTCCTGCCTGGCCTGGAGCTCCTTCCTGTCCCTGAACCACTGTTCAACTTTGAACTGGAAACAAAAGATGAGAGATCAGTGACAAACCTATCATGGTCCCAACATAGGACCAAAACTATACTGATGTCTTATTTCAACTGAGTAATTGAAATTCCACATACAAGCCAAGGTTTTAGTACGTGTCCCCACCCCTTGATCTGAGTATGTTCTTTTAGGTTACAAAGAGGAGGCGTGTGGTGAGACTAGCACAGCAACACCCTAGGGAATCAGAATTTACTGCAACTTGTTCCGCCTTTGAGACATTTCCGTTTTTAAGGATCTTGGGGTTTTTGGGCTGCAATTGCTTTCTCCAATATTTCTGCTTTTGTATTAACGCAAGTGTCAGGCAAAGTAAATTTAAAACAAATTTGAATAAGGACATCCAAGCTCCAAGTGATGAAAATAGTACAAAATACAAAAAAATTGCATGCACTAAGGCCGACTTCGACATGATCAAAGTTTTAAATCTGGCACATGGGAATAAAAGAGCTCATTAGAAGGATGCACAGGGTGGGTTACTAGCTGTCGCACTGGTTCCATAGAGGAAGAAAAAAAACTAAAGAAATTGTGCATTGTTGAGCAATCCCACGTTCCGAATAAACCATTCTGACGCCTTCTCCCATAGGCTTTCCTGCAGCCCACAAGGATGCTGAAGGCAAGGTTATTACCATTGGAAACAGTCTAATTTTCTTTTTGCAACTTTGCGCCAAGCAACAAAACATGTGCTCTGCAGAAAAAACTGAGACCAGGCTACTCCACTATCGCACACTCAAGCCTGATTCACATGCACGGATGGCAGCTAAAGGGGCCTTGAAAACGCTGAAATCACTGTTGAATGCTGCTCTGCTGGCAGGAAGTCTATGGCTTTCAAGAGACAGACATTCAACAAAAGATACTTGCCAAGAGCAAACACAAACCCTTGCAAATGGTGAAAAGCTTACTTTAGCAGAGTGTAACAGTGCCAGAATAGCGCCTCATCTTACAGAGATTTAGCTTGCAGCTGTATGCTCCAAATATGGAGGATGAATGTAGAACCATTTGGTTTACTGCCTTTTCTAGTCTCCCTATTCTGCAGTACAGAAGCAATATTTTGTATGGGCATGAAGACTTATTATTACAATGGACGTCTGCCATCAAGAGTACACGAGCAACGTAATGTATGGTAAACCATGGTGTAGATAGAATAGCAACGCCTTACAACCACAGAAGAGCCAACAGCGAATTCAACAAGCTAATAGATTACAACTAAGCCATGGGAAACACCAAGACTGGAACACTGGAAGAATCCCAACATGAAGACATCACTCACCCATCGCTCCCTTCCGGTTTGCTGAGCTCCAAGCGATCGGGCTGGACAGCAAAGCTGATTCTACACACACGTCCGTCCTGGGGAGAAAGGGTGATGCATTTTATCATAAAATCATGTAGAGATGCACTGACATATCTTTTGAACAGAAGTCTGATTAAAAAGACTTTGTGCCAGTAGAATGATTGACGTTCTTTATTATCAAACAGTGTATGACATGAAAGATATGGACGTCACCAAAAATTGCTTTGAGGCCATAAGTCCTTCATATGGGTTTGCATTGTGCTGCAAACCTGTTAACACAAAGAGGCCACAAAGAAGGCAAAGTTTTGCCGTACATGTCATAAATTCTAATAATTATTTTTTTTCCATTTTGATTGGAAAGGACATTGGATTTTATCATCTTATTTGATGATTTAGTAGCAAGCCTCCTTGCTGAACCGGCAGAAACTCTTCCGCATGCATATTTTATCTGTGAGCTGATGTTTCAGTAAAAGATTCAGATAAGAGACAGACAAAAGGTAACAGAGTTCTGAGCCTTTACATTTGAATGGGTTCATGTCTCAGCCTTACCTCGAGCAGAAATCCCGCATGGTTTGGTCCAACCACACATTGTTTCAAAGTGGACTGTTCCAGAACACTGAGGTGTGGATGACTGCATTGAAAAAAGAAAGAAAACGTAAGTTTTGGATAATAAATACACAGCGGAAAACTGGATAATTTTCACACTCTTGATAACCTAACAAGCTCACCTGTTGCAGTTGTATTTGTTGAGTTTCTCTGAGACTTCACGGAGCCTGGGGGAAAGATGAAGCAAATAAATGTATCACATTTTTCATTCATCACACTAATAGCATTAAAGGCCAAAAGAACTCTTATGACTTTAAAGTGTTAAAGGGATTTAGTCAGCATGTGAACATATGAGTTTTGGTATGTTTGTTTTTGTTACCAACTCAAATATAAAATATATAAATAGACATATAATAACATCTTGTAGACAGGTCAAGCACCGGTCTGTCTTATTTATTGAACTACTTCAATTTTAAATCAGATTTTTCCCACTAAATTAGTAAAAAGGCTTTGCTTTAGTAAGACCTAAAGGATATGAATAATGTTGTTCGCGTACAGAATTGTAAATGGTGAAATATGACCAAATTATATCTAAATAGGAAGATAGATAGAACAATAGAAGAGAAAATTGCTCCAAAGTATCATCCAAAACTTTACAGAATGGAATCCCCATGCCGGAACATTCCAGCATGGGAAAATGTAGTGCAACCCAACCACCATAGCATAGAAAGATACCACATCAAACAATATCCTGAGCCTTTAATTACCCTTCTTCTAATATTCTGTTCTGGACAATATATTATAATACATGGTGGTCAACGAACCAACTGGTTAGGTCAATGAGACTAATTAGAAAGCAAACTAAAGCAATTCAACATGCTTCTTATTTTATGAGCATATGTAGATGCGACACTCCTCCTACATCCACTATTAGTTCTGCAAGATAAAACTGCAGAGGAAATATAGGGGCCAATAGCACAAGTCGAACATGGACATAGTGCAGTGGCATTAAAGACCTAACAGACATGGCCCCAGTGACTTATAATTAAAGACGTAACAGACATGGCCCCCTCTTGTTTTCCGTTATAATATATAATGCACAAATGTGGTAGTAGATCACTTTTGCATGAAGTCAATAAGGTCAGCAACGATTTTTTTAAAGGTTTAGGTGTGTATATTATATATATTATTCATATATTTAGCATTTTATGTTCTCAACCTCTTTGTTTTAAGTAGAGCAGGCTGAGCAGCTCATTAAATGGTTCAATCTCTGCAGTATAAATAGCCTAACTTAAAGTCACCTCACCTGTGTCAAAATACAGGTCGTACCAAGGCATACTGAACATAAGCACAGTCTTACTGTTAACCAATCACCACTGTAATTTGATACTTGTGAAAAGTGTCAAAAAAATGCGCGTGTGTGTCACATATTTAGGTGACATAGTGAATCTTATACATCAGCGATGAACCCCAATCTATGCAAAAACAAGAAAAAGCTCGGCAACGTCACTTTAAACCAGTGTCCTGCTGTGATCGCACATCCAAAATTATGTCTTGGTATGTCAACTACTTGCCAAAATAAATGGCGACTCGGGCATGATACGAAATATCATGTATTGTATGTTATCTTTAATTAATCGTCTAGGGTGTAACTCGTGGCACGGGTTGGTTGTGGAAAACTGAAAACAAGAAATGCACAAGTGCACAGCAATACATCGTGATAAATGTGCCATTGACGCGGACGTGGTGCTAGCGTTCCATCATTTGATTGCTGATAGCTTGTTAGCATTAGCAGCTACCATCAGCTAGCTGGCGTTAGCTACTTCGTTACACTTGGTAATAACAAAGACGCCCAGAAAACAAACATTGAGTCGGACAGCAACCCTTTTGATTAAGATTGGGTATAAAACCTTTCCGAATAATAACATGACTTGGTGTTTATTGACCTATATTCCCCCTCTTCTCTCCCATCCCCCAATCCGCATTGTCCATCTCAACTTTGACTGAGAGCCAATCATTCCTAAGGGTAACGTTAGCTACTCTTAGCACTGACGCTAGCAACTCTCAGCACAGACGCTAACAGCTCCCAACACTGACTCTAGCTGCTCTCAACACTGACCCTAGGGGCTCTCAACACGAACGCTAGCTGATCTTAGCACTGACGCTTGCTGCTGCTCGCTACGGTTGACGGGACTGTTTAGCTAAAACAAGCTAACGAGGATTGTTCAAGATGCCGGGGCCTTGTTTCAACCCCCGGGGGAGGGGGGGGGTCATACAATTAATTCTTCCAAGAATTCACACAATGACAGTGTCATACATCGGGAAAACACGGGAGCGTAGACAATTCACATTACAAACACAAATATTAGTTGGAAGACTTATTTTCGCGGCCTGCAACAATTACCTGTCATTGAGCTGATCCTCGGTCCCGGGCAACGGGTGGACCACGAAGTGTATGGATGTCATGAGGTCAATCCAAAATCACACGCAAATGCATGAATTGTATGGGAATTGTTATGTTCTCTTTTTCTGTGTAGATGCAGGTTCATGTGACTTTTTTATGGCGAAAGACACGAGTTTAGATCCACAGCCTCCTCACCCACATGCCGCCATCTTAACTCTAGCAGGCTTCTTCTTTCTGTGTTGATGAACGCACATGTAACAGCCCTGCTGGTTGGTTGGACCAGCAGCAGCGACAGGAACTGTGTTACAGGAGATTGGATTGGCTTGGTTGTAGGGAACGGCTATGCCACTGTAACCAAAATATCCACATTCAAACTCCAAATTCTTTGTTCTCATAGTTTGACATACATACTAATGTTTGTAATGATTAATAGCAAGCCTCAGTTGTGGTCCTTTTAGTTTCAAACTTTACTTTGACGAATTATGGTGGCGAAATTCTGTAGTAATGTACAGTAGCCTACAAAGCCTATAGTCTCTATAGGGCCATTTGATTAATCAATTTTCGTCGTGTAAACGTTAAGCTACATTTTTATTGTTTGCTTTCTTGCTTTCACCTGGTAATATATGGCATGATAGGTAAGGGCTAATGTCAATGGAAGGCCTAACTGTCAAGGCCTACTACCTCAAACTGAAGTCACAAAACTTGAAGAAAACCTCATATTTGCTATGATTCAACAGCTAGGGTGTGCAACAAAAGTTGGTCAGAGTAGGAAACATAATACCAGTATTATAGCCAGGGCATTCAGAGGCAGTAGATTCAGTTTATGACATAGCTGCCTAGTAGCAGACAATACTGACTTTGTATCAAACAGCTACACTGTGAAATCCTGCAGGATAAAAACATAATGAGATTGCCTTGAGCAAATTGCAGTACCCCACCTTCTGCAGTAATATATTTCAAGGGCTGATAACACTCACTCAGTCTTATATTGTTCTAAAACCTCTCCATCAGATTTCCTATTAAATAATATAATTCACTTAATGATTTACCTAAATCTAAATGTTGCATATTATAATTCAATAACCACATTTTTGTGGTTATTAAGCAAGTACGGAGCTTGCTGAAGACCCACATTTGTTAATATATTTATTTGTCTCAGGGAAATATTGAAATAATCTTAATAGGACAATAACTTATTTAAATGAACTTTGAAAGGAAATTATTCAAACAATCTCTTTATGGAAAAACGAATAATCGTCATTCTTCTTGATTCTGCATTATTCTTTGTTGTATAATTATGACCGCGTGACGATCCAATAATAATATTTTTTTGATTAACCAGCAGATGGCAGGATTTACCTCTATTAATGAGATGTGCGATCATGATTGAACGAGAGGTAAGTATACTGGTAGTGGATACACTATTAAGCATACATGCCACCAACGAAAATAACAGGCAGGTCTACCTTCATGTTATCTTCAATGTTTTAACTGTCAACACATTATAAAATGAGGCCAAATACTTAAGGCTGCACTATGTAACTTTTCTACTGCAGCGATTTACCCCATTTAAAAAAATCTGAAATACAAGTTTCTCAAGCATAGGGTTTTGCTCCATTAATTGATTTATTTTGGTTCACTTTGGGCCCCTCATCTGAGAATGTTTTAGCCATCTGTAGCAACAGGTCAAGCCGATAGAGATTGCTAATGAGAAAACACCCCACTGCTCCTGGTGCTGCTAGTGATGGGTAAATGTAGTGATCACATTTGGCTACTTGTGCTTGTGCAATGACAAATAAAGAACTTCTCTTCAAACATAACCTCACTTGCTTAAGTTAATGAATTTCAAATGTTCTCTGTAAATTAGGTAACATGAGTCTGACAAAACTATTAGCAATAGCTAACATTGGAATGAGTGGAACTTCTTTCCAAAGATGCTGTTCAGATACAAAAGTCCTCATCAGGGTATAAAGAACCACAACCTGTTGGCCTGAATATAAGCTAATGAGATTGTTGACACTAGTTCCCTTGTCTAGCCTCGCTCGAGCTGGCTTCGCTCGGGCTGAGCGAGTCTAGCCTCACTCAGGGTGAACACAAACAGGACCCCTTATATGTGTGAGCTAACTTTAGTAAGTTGGGCAGTTGGTTATCAAATTACCTTGGTCATTGTTAGGCCATCAAAGAGTTACTGGCTGTAAACAGCAATTATTTTTGTCAGGGTCACCAGGAGTTTGACTCAATATATTCAGATAATAATGATTGAATAATCTATAATGGAATTATCATTCAACAAGGTTCAACTAAATATGACCAGATAGTGAATAATGAAGAATAGTGTTCATTAATTATTTCAGGCTAATTAGACCAGCACCATGTCATGTCACTCAGGCCTCTGAATTAGAGGTTATTCCCAGGGAGGTAACACGATCTTAAGCTAAGGGCTTTTAAATAACTCCTCTTACGGTTGCCCTGGACACAGACATATATTTAAGGAACAAGCGGAGGGACTGATGGGTCCATTGCCAATTGCTCATGTGAAGCTTAGGGCCCAAAACTGCTAATCTTCTGCCTAGCTACTCATATTTCCTTTGAGCTTGATAGGATTATGGCTCCATGAGCATAAAGGAAACAGAGTATTAAAGTCTCTTGGTTAGCTCCAGGGAGGAAACTTAGTTCTGGGATCTAAGGGAACTTTTTTAAGCGATACATGAATTAATTAAAGTCAGTTTCATTGAGAGAGGTTTGGAAACAGAATGATTAGGCATGGCAATCATCTTGGTCAAAGTATTGCCTGCAGTATTGTTTCCACACAGGGCAAAACAGGATTCACCTGTGCATTGCATAAATAATACTTAGATGTTTAATTAACTCATGCAATTAGAACATCTGATAGTGGCACATATTTAGGGACAGTCAACATGGCTCCAAATCAAGGTGGGTTTTGGTCTCATTTTGGAAATGTATGACATGCTATTCTCTTGGATGTATGAGTTAACCAGGGATTGGCCAGCAAATATGTTTTTTTTTTTCAAGTGCAGTGTTAGAGTATAATTAGGAGATTTATATAAGATACAAATAAAATATTTAAATGAAATCAGCATAATTTATAGCTCTTTAACACTTCATACGTGATCTACAGCACCGCAATGTAAAGAACTTGCATCAAACAGAAGAAATTAATCTGTGACAGTTAAAATAAAAGTAAACACAAGATAAATGAGCAGACAAAAGACATAACGTAACACAATATAATCTATCTATAAAATTAGATAGTTAATAAAAGGGTTTGGGTTAGTTTGGTTTTCTGAAACACACATATAGCATATAACATTTGTATTTACTGATATTTTAGTAAAGTAATTCTCAAAGCAAATAGGTTTGTTGGTAACACTGTGTTTCAACACAGTGTTCTTTGTTTTGCAGTTTGGATAGCCTGGGAACCAGAAAAATCTCGCAAGCTCATGTTTCATTGCTCTGTGGATAAAGTCTGGCTTCATACAAAAAGATTTCTGCCTGGTATGACTGCACTTTTTCATCACTCAGTGCTGCGTCATCCGTTTCGTTGCTGTGATTGGTCATAGGCCTTGCGTCCAGAGGCAATTTGGTCTGCATCTCGTGGTGGACGCCCTTTGGAAATCTAAAATGAAAAGAGAGATTCAAGACTAATTACAGTTTGCAATTGGTATGTTGGGGCCAGGCTATTTGGATCCATCTCTTTCGCATATCTTTTTCTTTTTCATCCAGACTGACCACTGCCTTCCCCTTTTGCCTGTGTGTGCATGAATCCATTGTGTGTCTACAACCTCCCCTTTGTTCTCTGAGTCTTTGCATGGAGATCCAGACAACTGACATTTAATGAAGCAACATGGCTGTCTGGGATCTCCGCAAGATACCCTGACACTGCTGTCAAACTCAAACCTCCTAGCCTCTTATCCTATGATCATTTAATAAAGTCTGGCGATAAATTCCATCTAAACACAGGCTCAGAATAGAAGTGAATTAGTTTTTGGTTCTCTTTATCCGTCTATCTCGATGTTATCTTCAAGGGCATCTTCTTTTGCCTTTTCATCCCTCACATCAGATTTATTGTCAGGTTCACTCTCCATTTTGTGGGCAATGACATGCTGTGCACTGTGCACAAAGTGGTAGGGAGAGCATTTGCGGCCATATACTTCAGTGGGGCCCTTCGCCGCCTGACCCCTCTCTCCCTGTTTACTTTGTTCAGCCATCAGCGGTGACACCTGGTGGCAGCAAGTTGCCACCCATCGCACCTTTACCGCCACCCATTGTGCCTGTGACAGGCCACTCTCCTTCTGCTCGAGTCATCGCACCCGGAGAGGGGTAGTTGTGGGCATGTTGGTCCCCAGGGGGACTGCGGAAAGTTTGTCTCCACAAAGTCCAGTCTGAATGCACATGAGGCTTCACACAGGTAAGCCTACTCGTGGATCAAACTCTAAATTGTCTGTGGTGCTTTATTCACCCCTGAGGGTAATTTAATTTAAGCCTAATTAAAATTAATCCACATCCTCATCATAATGTAATGTAAAATGTAATCCTCATTTCTGATATACTTTTAATTGAATGCACTTTGTTGTTTGGCAGTACATCCTCAGTTGACTGATCATCCAGACAGAGGTATTCAAACTATTTTTAATATGAAAACTATTTTCATATCGAGTCCCCTAGAATTGGGGACTCAATATGGCAACATATATATATATAGATGTATAGATATCTCGATATATAAAAGACATGACAACATTAATAAAACACAGGACGATGCCATTGATAATCAACCCAATAAGGTTTTTTAATAATAATGATAATTTGATGACACGCACAGGTACAGGTTAACAACGTGTATTGTCCTTTGGGTTGTTAGCCCGCTCACAAAGGATAAACATGTTTAGTTAAAACTAGGTATAATGGTAACTCCAAAGAATCGTCATTGAAAAAGGAAGAACGCTCAATCAGCAGCCATTATAAATATTAAACATGGCACACAGCTTGTTAAGAGTTATAGGAAGATTAAAGATTCCTTCTACAAAGCGTCCCTTTCCTTCAATAATTAACAATTTTTAGGCCTCTTTTCACATCCTCTGTGCCACCTTTAGCACATTCTTTAGTCTTAAAAAAAGATATCAAAAAAACATTGTTTGCCAAGGTCGAGGTACAGAAATTACCAGCCCGGTCCTCCGATAGTATGGTAGCTCGCCAAGACAGCACGCCGCACTTCGGCGGGTTACCACTCTGAAACACACCAGTCGATTGGTGCACACCTAGCAGTGAGCCTTCACGCTTCTAGCCCAGAAATGAGCAGCAAGCAGTATATAGCCATGGCGTCCCCTAGAGACAGCTCTCATGCTGCATAACATGCTCATTCTTCACAATGTTTCACCATTGAGGCACAATTGGATACAGATTACTGCAACCAAAAGTAGGAAGAAAAATTTGCACTTTGATCTGTGCAGCCATGTCATGCCTTAAAGGTTGGGTATGGGATTTGCGAAACGCCAGCAGATTTTGAAAATACACAACTTGAATGGTCCTACCCCCTCTCCTTCAACGCTGACTGTGACTCCACCCATTCCAAGTACATGGACGCGCAATCATGCGCAAACACAGATGCGTGAGAGCGAGCCATTAGCTAGTTAGCTAGCTCCAGTAGCTACTGCAGGATAACAACAAACAGAAGCTTGCTCCAGGTCACGAGCTTTGAGTACGTGCACGAAGGGGTCACGCGC
The DNA here is from genome assembly GCA_900323355.1 of Merlangius merlangus. NCBI lineage: Eukaryota > Metazoa > Chordata > Actinopteri > Gadiformes > Gadidae > Merlangius > Merlangius merlangus. The sequence goes on along the minus strand of OOFH01053274.1, from coordinate 3,218 downwards.
GGGGAGGGGGAGTGCAGTACGACCGTTTGTATGACGTACTTACGGTCCAATGCATCTCGGTGGCGTTGGAAATGATTGGCTGGAGTTTTTCGAGCCCTGCCCGTTCCACAGATGATTGACTTGTTTAATTTTCATGTCAGTACTTCTAACTCAGTGGCTGTAAGCGGGTTATGATAAGTTTTGCAAAAATGGCCAAAAAAGTGAATTCCATACCCAACCTTTAATAGAGCATATAGGGAGCCCCAGTTAAAACCAGTAGGATCAACAGCACCTCGAAACGCCTCATGTAGAACCCCACCGACCGGGGTACCCAGTGCAGAACAAACAACCCCCTATTGGCACCACAATCATATCCTCTCTCTTTATTTATACAAAATGCTGTCTGGCCCATTAGTGCTGTGATTCATCTCAGTGTGGAGCTCCTCATGACGGTCATCTCTCCACACTCGTGAAGCCTCTGTCAATAGCAAAGGATTAAAGCGCACGCCAACTGGCGAGGCGCGGCGTGGGGGGTCCGGCGTCACAGCCCGGGATCATTTTCATTTGTGAAAGCCATCTCTAATTGAAATCTTCGTTTGTCATTTTTAGGTACAATTACCCCTGTGGCAGCACATGAAACAGGGCACTCACTTAAGCGGCACATTGAAATTAATATACAATTAGGTATTAACTGGGTGATATATTCCGTCCATTCCATCGTGGGCAGCCACATTCATAGAATTCTAACCGGTTCCTCTATTAAAGTGACACATTTTTGTTCTTGCAAAGCCCTGATAAGACTAATTGGACAGTTGAGAGGCCTATGAATTGATGATGCTGCTTGTGTTGCTTTTCATTCACAACGTGTCATGCATCGACAAAGTTTCTTCTTCGGGAGCCGCCTCGTCACTCTCCCAGAATGCTTTGTGAACCGTCCTCTTCTTTGCAATGGAATGGAGTTCAAAAGCGTTGAATAAAAAAAAAAGTTTTTCTTTACCCTACTTGATTGTGTCAAGCAAAGAAATGTATTCAGCCAGTTATCATGTATTAATCAATAGTTTGTGTTTCCATGGTCAATTCGATTTATTTTTTATCAAAACCTTTAGCGTAATCTTCCTTACAGTGGTGTCAATGCGTATTTGTCAACAAAAATCAATTATGATTTTCCTTGCCTTCATACAAATAACAAAAGACCTGAGCACATTCATCACAACAGTATAAGACCTGTGTTTTAGCCTGGCAAATGTGATGCCTTGCCTTAACACAAAACGTTGTACAACTCTGCCAAGCTTTGTGTCTTTACAAAATTACACCATGTCACCCTTCAGTGATAAGAAGTCAATATATCCTGAAAGAAATTGAAAAAGCAAGCTTGAATCTTTATCTCTTGACATAGTGAATGGACTCCAGCACTGGGCGTGTGTTATCAAACTGTCGTGAACACCACCATCGCTCTCTCCGCCCGTGAGAACATTTGCTCATGACCTCAGGTCTCCTCTGAATGGAGGAAGCATAAGCCACGGATGTTAGTTCTGGGCAAATGGCTCCCCTTGTTCATAATATTTCTCGTCTACGATTAAGTACGCCCCCCTCCCCCAACACACCTATGCACTCCATCCTCACATTAAAAACGGAGGTAGAAATGACCATATTTTTGAGCCATAAATCATTCGGGCCCTGACACCCGGCATTGAAAAAGGCCCGCTTTTTTATTTATTTTTTTGCAAGATTGGGCGCTTTTTTAAAAGAGATGACTCAATCTATACCTAAAGGATGTACAACGGCGATATGAACCTGCAAGCTGAATCGCTTTTAATCATATTTAATGTATATCTCAAGGTTTAATTTATATTCTGTGCCTCAACGCTACATTGTTTGACGGGGGGGGGGTGTGCAAAATAGAATCGTAGAGAAACAGGAGGGCAAGCAGTAGCCTATGTTGAAGATGGACGGTGAGATATACAGCCCGGAAAAGGAAAGGCGAAATCAAATGAAAATTGTTATTTATATTAGCCTAGTCGTAGCAATCAGACAAATGCATTGGTATAGCAGAGAGGAGGTGTTCATGTTTAATGCCAGTCTGCGGTGATGCACAGGGAAGTTTGAAACCTTTGTTGACACTAACGGCAAGGGAGGACAACCTGAAGATGAACACAGCGATGAGTGATTACCTCGGTGGTTCGAGTAAATCACGGAGGAGACAGTAACACCCAGACCCTCATTTAAGAAATTGCCAGTCGAGGGAGCACAAAAGGCCATTTGCGTCGTAGAATTACAGTGCCTGCGGTCTCTTTCCGGTCCTCACAGCAACAGCTCCTGCCATGGAAAACCTCTGTGTTCAGCGTGAGATCCTTACTGAGAGAAAAAAAACACATCAATGCCAACAGAGGCAAGGGAAATTTCTGGAATCTGAGTATATTTTTATTTTTTTAGCACAAAGCATAAAAATCTAATTCTTCAAATGCGATGAATCCCCTTAAACTATCCACCAGGTTATCTAGATAATGTACTCCAGGGTTGTCATGGGTACAGGTTGGCCTAGGTATATATTTATATATACAGAGACAAATGTTTAAGTGGTGCTCAGAGTGCTTTGCTCGTGTCTAAAATGTGACATCTCGTTTCAAAGGAAATCACAGTGAATGCCGACATCATAACCACACATTTTATCCAAGTGAATGCTGTAATTCAGGAGAACATTCAGAGTAGGATTTGGATGCACACGGCATAGAAAATTGGCCACCAAAGCTTTGATACATTTGGTATTGTCAAATACCGAAGCATATCCCTGTAATTATACATATCTAGCACACACCATTGTACAGATACTGTCTTTTTGAACAAGAATCTGCCTTGTTCGAAGGCCAATTCGAGCGACCAACGGGTCGTGCTCCATGTTCACATCCTCTCCTATTCAGACGTTTGTCTAGGTTATTCTCAGTTTTCCTCCAGAAGTATACAAGTATCGAGTAATGTGAAGTCATGTTGTATTTAAGGCCTGCCAGGGGTCTCCGATGTTTCCCTTCGTCTTCCGTATTTGTTTATTTCTGGCGAGGAGAAAAAGAGCATGTGATTTACAGCGATACCGCTGGGGGAGGAGAGAGAGAGAGAGAGAGAGAGAGAGAGAGAGAGAGAGAGAGAGAGAGAGAGAGAGACAGAGAGCGCGAGAGAGAGAGAGAGAGAGAGAGAGAGAGAGAGAGAGAGAGAGAGAGGGTGTGTGTGTGTGTTGGTGGTGGAGT
>OOFH01053270.1:0-11100 GCA_900323355.1 Merlangius merlangus | reverse complement strand
GTTCACTTGCATGGGCGCATCACAACCTCGGGGGGGTGAATTATTTTTCGATAATTCATTGGCAACGGATGAATAATCACCGCTGTCAAGGTAAACAAAAGGACTTTTTGCATTTGGTAATACTCCGCACGTAGTCCAGTAACTTGTTAACCCCAACGTCTTTGGTTGCCAAGCGACGCCAGCTGATCTGAAGCTGAAAACAACGTTGAACGTCCTCGGTCGCTTAGCGACGTCAACGTCTTGGACGGACTATTTCTCTGCTGATCAACACTATGAATGCTGATAACAAATAGATTGTAAATAAATTGTTTATTTTGACATTGTAGCCGTGTAATAAACAGGATAATGTATAGAACTTTGCCTGTGATTATCGTAAAATAAGCCCCTTCATGGCGAAGCAAGACACCTCCGCTGCGCGTCGGTGTCCTGTTCGCCCGCTTATTTTCTCGATAATCACCGGCGTTCTATAGGCCTACATTATCCCTTACTAAAAACGCCTTTTATGGTGCATTAAACAGATCGCAATTAACTATTGACAATAATGTGATTAAATATTTTAATCGCTTGACAGCCCTAATTTATAGTTATATGATATCGAAAGAAATGTTCAGTAATTGTTCTTTTGGCGCTACTCAACAATTGATTGTTACAAACTTACTCAGATAAAGTGTGAACTTAGCAACGTACACTGCACTCAAACTACTTAGCAACCAAATCATCTCTTGATGTTGTCTCGAGCCCAACACTGAGCTCAAGACGCCCTGAGCTCAGACTGCCATGCAGACCACAGCCTTGGTTCTGTGATGGAATGAACAGCCTGAGGTGGGCTGGACTCCACTCAGTCAAACAGAGACGTGACACCAAACAGCAGATCCAATTAAAAACCAGGAAACACATTCACATACGATGCCTCTCATTGCGTGGTACAGACATGCACCCACCCAAAACCTCACCACATGTAGCAGCCCGGGCGGTGGGACGGGAACCAGAGCCAGCCTGGCAGTGAACTCCTTCACCCTCTCCTCCATATCGGACAAACGACAGGTCCTCAGCTGGACAAGGAGACTGGAGAAACACACACACAATTAAGCAATGTTTTTTTTTTAATGGCCTATTTTCCCTCTTTGCTCTTGTTTGCTGTTACTCAGTATATTAATCACAGCCGACAAGGCTTTGGTAGCCCTCCGTTTTGTGTAATGTTGGGAAGACTCTCGCCACCATGTGAGGATCTCGTCCACTTCATTGGGCTAGTATTGATGCGTTGGTAGATGTGGTGCCCTACCAGGACATACAGTCCTTCAGCGCAGAGTAGTAAGGGTACTTGGATATCACACAGAAACCATAGGCAGAGTAAAATCTGGTGGAGTGAAAGGAGCCATGACCGTTCTGGTAGATCGGAGTCCCTTCCTGTTCAAGCAGAAGCACACAACACAATATAGGATATTGTGATACTTTATTTATTACCAAGGGTTTTGTGAAAGGGGAGTGTTCTTAGGTACCATAATGAGTCTGTAATACTGCATCACCACTCCATGGGTCCGGTTGCCAAACACATCAGTGAACACCAGGAAGTGGAATCGCTCTTCTTTCAGCTCATTGGTTACTTGAAGCCCGTCTAAATCAATGAATAGACAATAAGCACATTCAAATGAGTTTGGTATATCAATGCATATACCAGTGTGTCAAGACTGTGTGTGCATGTGTATTTGTGTGTATGTGTAAACACCAGGAAAACAGAGCTGAGGCAGAGCCTTCAGGTCAATATCTTTAGGAACGCTGATGTCTTCACTTGTGTTGTTCCTTCTCTCACCAGGAATACCCTGGACTAAAACACAGATACAAAGAAAGCAACACCAGTCATTAAGGTCCAACAAGCATTCTCAGCTAGGATTAGGAAAAAAGCCAGTTGGAGAAGTGCAATTAAACATGAGTTTAACTATTCGCTCTAAGATGATTAGAGTATAGAACACATTGCTGAGCATAACACACCAATTCACTACAGTAAACATTACCAGGAGAAGAGCAATCACAGCAAACAGCAACAGGAGCAAAGCAAAAATAAACTAGTTCTGGCAACAGCAATCATGCAAGATCTAACAGTGATGGAAAGATCATGCCTGAAGCCAGACCTGAGCAAGAGGACGCTGCTGCTGCTGATGATGGTGGACGGTCTTTCTTCTTCATGTTGAATGGCCGTCTGCGTCGCCCTTGTGAACTCACCGCCTCACACTGAGCAGGGCTGCAGCTTAAGAGCAGAGGCGCCACAATGTGCAGTACCTTGGGCTCCAGCAGGGGGAGCTCTGGAGTCCCATTACAATCCTTGCCCAGTGGTGTGGACTAAGGAGTGGATATAAATGGAAATGAATTAAATGGAAGTCCTCTCATTATAATTTAATTTGTAACATCATATTGTACTTACAATTTATTACATTTGTTTTCTCTATTAGTTAGGACCCATGATGTCATGTATGTCACACAAACACGGAATAAAGAGTCTGCCTGACAGAATGACTGATTAGGTCAGAGGAGTGTGTCTACTACATTGCTACCTGGTAGAGCTCCTTCAGCCTGTCGTGCGAGGCTCCTAGGACCACACAGGCTTCCAACAGAGCTGGGGGCAAATGGTCCGAAATTGGTGTCAACGCCATGGTGTCCTGCAGGGCCAGAGAATCCTCTCCAAGCCGCCCGACCAGGAGAACTGAGAATGAGTGATATGTCAAGAAGACCCGTCTTCCAAGCCCCGACCTGGAATGAGAGATGAGGAGGACACTGTGTGCCAACAAGGTGAATGGTGTTAAACAGACAGGCCAAAATGGAGATCAAACAAGAAGTAATAGTTTATTCTTCCGCAATTAACTTCCTTGTGCTTCACAAGCACATACGCAAGGCTGGGGAAAACGATCAGGTGATAGTGCTTCCACAGCTAGGACACTGTTCTGCTACTGCTCCTACAAAGTCTTCTTCTTCATCAGGACGTCATCTGATAAGCAGCCCAGAGTCCAGCTCCATGAGCGGCCCTGTGTTCGAGATCATTAGTTCCCCACTGCTGCCTATTAAATAACACATGAGTGACAGCAAGGAGGTAGCGTCCACAAGTATGTATGGACATGTACGGGCCAAAATAAAACCTTCTGTGAACAATACTTTTTTTTTTTTAACTGGACTTGGAATATAATTTGTCACTGGCCGATGTCGGAATGAAATAACAATAACACAAATTATTTAACGATAGGCCTGCCTATGTCCCGTACTGCTAAATCTGGTGATGATATACCTAAATTAACTGAGGCTATTTAATGACCGAGTCCACCGCCACTGAGAAAAGGGAAAGTGGATGAAAAACAGACTAAAGGACATGGGTGGGCCCACCGTTATTCCTCCATGAGACTACAGCCAAGTTCAGATCCTTTTGTTAAGTTAGTTCGCATATGGGCTGGTAATAGCAATACTCTCAGCAGCAAGACACAAAGGCTTAAGTAGCTAATCTCATTGCCCTCAAAATCAAATTTTCCTTTCAAAGTAAATTCAACTCACGTGTGCATACTGCAGTGGGAATCGACCGATTGTTCTCATTCATTCTTAAAACATAATATGCAACATAATACTGCATGCCAAATAACAAACCATGGAATAGCGTTTTACAAGAAAAGGGCACATAGTCATCTGTTAATTTTTTCTGTTCATCATCTGCATGCTATCTGGAGCAAAAATCAAGTGAAAACAAATGAACCCTTTTACGTTTCTTTTTAACATTACTTTAGAACGTTGCTTCAAAAAGGAACGCAAAAGGTTTGAAGGTTTAAATCACCACCATAAAAGCTGCCCTGTACAATTCACCAGTGGAATAAATCTAAGAGACATACACAATAGACACACACGACAGAGACATAGAGATATACAGGTGGACAGGCACATTGATAGGCTACATACACGCACACACACACACACAATACACGGATATACAGATGCAGATACAGATAGGCCTACACTACACATACAGATACAAAAATGTACATAGACAGATGCACAGATACATAGGTTGACTTTTAGGCTATCTACTGACCTTGTCTTGTTAATAGTTCATCTGCTCAGGTTCTTGTTAATGCCATATGCAGCACGCACTTTTGAACTAAACGGCAACAAGGAAAGTATGGCTTGAAGTTCATCTGAGTAGAAGTATGTGGTTATTTCCATCTTCCTTATTATAAATTGAAGTCGTTATCCCATGGACCTATTAAAGAAAAAAAATCCAAACATGTAACAAACATACGCCCTGATTGATCAGGCGGAGACTGGTAAATGAGTTCTGCACACGTGAACGACGACGGCACCCCGCATCGTCACGCCCTCTGGTCATACCCACGTGGGCACTCCTCTTCATGCATTCTCAATGCATTACATGTTTTATGGTGGAGATGGCTATACACAACATCACCATTTCCAATTTATGTTATTATGAATACTGATTGATGAATTAATTTAAACTTCGACAGGTTGGGGTTGACTAGATTTTTTATTAAAAGCAAGTTGGCATTTAATTGTGAATAATATGATTGTACAAAATGACCTGCATCAACAGTTGGCATTTGAGGATATTGCTTAAAAGTAATACTTCTAATAGTACAAAAGACTCAGTAAGTGGTAAGGCAATTGTCAAATCTGCAAAAGGCACTATACACTAGAAAAATATAAAACTGGGAGAAAGACACAAAACACTTTCAAATAGCAAACACTTTCATCTTGTAAAAAAAAAATATATAAAAATATACATATATATGTATGTTTTATACATATAAGCATGTTTCAACCGTCACAGGTACAAGGATTATATCCTTATGATTCAGGCACAAAGGGATGGATCAAGCAAGGATCAAACGATTCTCCCCTTCCATGCATTTCTTGATTAATAAGAAATACCTCTTAAATTACACCTTTCATTCAAATATTACAGATAAACCAACATTCATGTGCTTAATTCAACTAAAAAAGCATGAATCATGTGATATCACATCATTTACAAAGTATAGAGGCCATAAAACAAGCTGCAACTTATTAACTCATGACAACCAGAGTAATTCTTGATCATGTGGCTTGCTAAACTGTATGTTACTGTATGAAAGCAATGGTGACATCTTTCAGAAAAATACATAAAAAAATGTTTGCATTCTGATTTCAGAGAAAACACTGTCTGTTGACAGCAACCTTAAAGTCCCTTTCCTCAAATAGAGTTATACGTCCAGCACAAAGGTTTGAATTTAAAAAAGAGTGCAATACAAGATTTTGTAATACCCAGGTCATTAAGTCAGTCATCATCAGAAATACATTCACATGTCTTATCAACACAGTTGCTGGTTTAGCAGTTTAGCAATGCTCTTTGAAAATTGTCCAGGACATTTCTTTCAAAAATCATACTAAACTATTGTTCCACACTCTAGGGGTGCTGTACTTGCTTGCCATCCAAATATACTCAGCATCAATAGGTAAAATAATAAATATTTAATTTGAACAAATATTTCATGACTAGTGCACCTGTGTGCTTTAACTGATTATAGTAGACTAGCACAAAAACATTCATTCATAATACAAAACCCATCCAAACACCAACACCATCCCTGAGGTTGCCATGGTTTCCACTTTCTCAAAACTCCCAAATCAACTCAAGAGTGTCAAAGTCACACCGTGGAACCTGTTTCTTCTGAATTCGGTGTGTTCATTCCAAGTCCAATAGTTATGAACACTTCATTCAAGTGATCTGGAGACAGAGTCAATGAACCTAAACCCCACTCACACAGTAGGCTCGTACTCCGCACCCACATCACTTGGTTCTGCAGAGTCAATCGACTTCAGCTTGGCTGTCCCCTGATCGTTCCTATCTGCGCCGTGGTCCGTTTCCTTTTGCAGAGCTACCATGCTCTGCTCCGAGCTGCTAGCCACCGCCTCAGGGTATATAACCAGGAAACAGGCAGCGAGGAACCCTAGAAATGCGCCCCCGGAGGCCACCATGGGAATGACACGAACACTGCCCACCGCCTCCACCACCGCTCCAAGAGCCGAGGCGGCCAGGATCTGACTGACGTACACCTGGGAATAAAACACAGAAGACAACCTACCATTTACACAGAACAGTGCAATATAACAGCAGCCAAGCTTCCACAACATTCTACCACTCAACCTTAAAGGCTCTTCAATACAGACCTGAAGTACATACTAATATAAATTATGGAACAATGCAACAAAAGTAATAACATATCTATGCATTGAATTGTGTGCATCCAGCTGGTTTACTTCTATGTATAACTGATATGGTAATTTATATGATTACATCATAATAAATACATGTACAATTAAAATAAACACTCACCTGGCAAGATAAGATTGCACAATCAATACCAAAACCTCGTCGAGATTTTTCAGGGCTGTGATTAATATACTGTTTAACAGCAAACAAGAGCAAACAAATGCAATCAGTAAATTAGTTAAACAAAGGTCTTTGATATAAAAAATCGTTGCTTCATCGAGTGTGCGTGTGTGTTACCGCTTTGATTTCATGATACTGTCCTAGTAAGGCATATGGACAGTAGGAGATACTCATGGAGATGACACCCATGGTACTGATCATCACCATGGAAACATACACATTAGGGAAGATTGCCATGACAGCAGTTCCTAAATTGAGGGGGGGAAAGCGTTTTATAACATATCTTAATGAAAATAAATTAATAAACAAATACTTGAATGCTGCATATTCTACACTAGTAAGTCTCACCAACTGAAAATGCTAAAGTTCCAACCACGTAGATGATCTTGATGCTGAGATCAAATCTATCAAGATACTTCTGAAGGATGGCTGGAGAGAGGAGAGTGAGAAAGAGCGATTCAATGAGGGCTCTCTATAATGTGTCGATTTTGTGAGGAGATCAGAACAGACCGAGTGTGTTTGTACATAAAGTGAAGCTCACCAGAGCAGAGCGCAGCTGTAGCAGCGTAAACCACCAGTCCCCAGCAGCCCATCTGCACTCCTCTGTTATAGTTCTGCAGCTCTGTAGAATTAGATGGAGCCTGCACACAAACAAACACGCTATCTTCTACCCCAGAGAGGCCGCCTACTCCACTGATTATCATCCATGTGTCTGTTTGTCACACATGTCTTACCGTGGGGTCACCCTGGAAGATGACTTGTCCCATGAAGTCTGTGTAAAACACAACCATGGCCAAATAGGAGAACCACGCGAGGAGGTGGCAGACACACAGCCGCCACAGCTCCCTCGGCATCTGTCCGGGACACACAGACACATGGCGTCATACTCCTGGTCGTTGCCAACACTGAGGAATTGGGTCGGATTTTAGGACACTTGTGTTTCTACTTGAGTACAAAAAAGGGTTAGAGCAGAGCAGCCTCCTAACCCCTCCTGCTTCCCCTAGAGCAGAGCAGCGTCCTGGCCCCTCCTGCTTCACCTTGAGCATGGACAGCCACAGGAGTCGGACGGTGGTGCCGCCCTCGCCCTCCCCGTCGCTGGCCAGAGTTTCGGAGGAGAGGCTGCTGGCCGAACGCTGCAGCTCCCGCCTCTGGGCATGCGGGCGGAGCGTGGAGAGGTCGTTCAGACTGCGGGACAGCGTGACGGGGCGGTGGAGCCCCGGGTTGAGTCGGCGGTTGCGGAGGGGCTGCGTTCCCACCCGTCCGTAATACGAGAAGGTGAAGGAGGGCTGCAGGGGCGGAGGGGAATAACAAGGGTTTCTCATTCAAACGGAACTAAAAGCTAAAGAGGAATATAAGAATGCATTCGTTTATCTTCGAATTCAAACTTCAAATGATGAAACCATACTTGTCTGTAGAAGGTGGGAGGGTGGGGTCGAGGTGGGTTTGACGTATTTAAAAGTCGAGTCCCCAACTTGGTAGGGGCCGAGCGATTGGCTAGGGGAGAGTAAGCAGTAGGAGACGCACCCTGTTTGACCCCATTTACCGTCTTGGGCTGGCACTGAAATAAACAAGAGAAGAAATTATTGGCTGAGAAGAGTGAGATAACCATTTCTGTAAAAGGAGGATCACAGAACAAAGGTTTTATGGCTGTATTGAGTACTGAGTTGTTATTTATGGTATTATAAGTATAGAATATACTGTAATCCTATCTACCAGACCACTCTAAAGACAGGATTCAGGATCATAGTTGTGAAATAATGCCCGACCAAAAGTGGGAAATGCCACAATGATAATAATGAAAGTGCATTGCACCTTTTTGTTCAGGCTGTCCGGATGATTATCTGATGGTGGGGTCAGAGAATGGATTACTGGCTGTAATTCCACTATCACCCCAGTAGGGGGCACAGTACTACAAGGCAGAAGAGGTGAACAGACAGAACGACAACCATCATCAGATGGTGCGAAGGCTCCATCCAATTCTCCCAGTCTCTCTGACAGGAAGGGATTCGCCTCAGGCAGGAAATTATGTGAGTCCGGGTGAAGGTCAGGATCCAATTTGATGGTGGCCTCCGGCATTGCCAGGACCGAATCACTTTTACTCCGCTCGCGCTCCACACTGAAGAAGTCCATGTCATTGTCCTGCTCGGCACCAGCTCTGTCGTGGTCATGCGGGGAGTCCTCCTCCTCAACGATTTTGTCGAAGTAAGGAAGAGCGTTGCCATTGGGCCTGAGAGACAGCTCGCTGGCCGAGTCCTCGTCCCCCGCGGTGGTGGCCTGCGCGGGGTCCTGCGGCTGCTCAGGGATGCTGAACAGGTGAAGCACCACCGAGACGCTGAATATCAACGCTGCAAAGATGAAGAGGACCTGTTCCTGGGACTTGAACACGCTCCCCAAGAGCGTTCCGGTCCAGTCGAGACCACCCAGCATGTAGCCAACCGCTCCCCCGAGGCCTGAGAGGAAGAAATAAGAAGGAGTTATACACATCATGCAGCAGAACTCGTAAAGTTGCCAAGTGTGCAAAATATGCAAAAGTATTCAAGTTTGTTCCATGAGCAACAAAAAAGGTGGAGGTAGCGCGCTATACCACTGCGGCATATTTTTTAATGAGATGTTAGTGTTTATGCAAGTCTGATGGGACACGTCGTGATCATTACCAGCAGAGAATGCGTGGATGGTCAGGGCCAAGTCCTGCTCCTCTGTGTCAGCAACATCTAAAAGATACGCTCTGATTGGTCCCTCGGATGCGTCAGCACAAAAGTCCAGCACCACGACACCCACCACCGTAAACACGATGCCTATTGGCTGGCTACCTGGCGTGTCGCCTATGGCGAGGCCTGGGAACGCAGTGAAACAGTTAAAACACACACACACAGTCATGTACACAGAGAACATGTCCGCGTGCCAGGCGTGAACAATGTCATCAGACCACGAGGTCCTCACCTATTAAAGAGCCATTTAAAAACATGGCCACGCCCAGCAGAGTGCCCACACAGAGGGCCAGGACGAAGGGTCTTCTCCGGCCCCACCGGAGGGTGCAGCGGTCGCTGGCCGAGCCAATCACAGGAGTGAAGATCAGACCCAGGACGGGACTGAGGAACCAGGTTAGACTGTAGTACTGCTCTGGAAGGCCTGGAAACACCGAGAAAACATGGAAGGAATCAGAGAAACATTGGGAATTCAGATTCTTGGGCAATATCCAGATGTTTTTTTTCTTGCCGTGAGGAATGAAGAATATTGAGGAAACTAGACATGTTGCCGCATGTGCATTTTCTGAAGGAATTCGTGCGGTTGTGCCAACCTGTCGTGTGCGCAATTTTCCACAAGCATGCTGTCATGCTAATGCTAGGGAGTCTAACATGCGTACATGGCAAGTTTCAAGTCCCTGGGCCACTTTGAAGTGGACTTGTTATTGATCTAATAATGGGCCGATAGTTATAGTTTGATTACGAGGTATGCCATCCCTCGTCACTGAAGAGGTACTTTACTTTTTGGAGGCCTGATTACATGCAGTTTCTATACGTGTACCAACTTTGACCACCGTGAGTTGTTAGCCTTTGGAATGGTTGAAGTCAGCGTTTTTTCCCACATCGACTTCCTTCATAAAAAAATAGCTTGGAGAGCACCTGCGACATCAAAATGACCTTGTGACATCAGTTTGTTAGAGCTCAAAACAAAACTGTCCACAAAACTGTCTACTTAAGGAATAGCGGTCCTTGAATTTTAGGCCTCTGTGGTTCTCTGAGCACTAAGTTTGGTTGAATTATGGTGGCTCATTTGCATATTCGTATTTTTGCCAAAAATATCATTTTTCATATAGTCAAAATAAAAAATATATGGTCGGTGAAGTCTTGAGAAGTATTTGGTCATTTGGGCTTACGGGGCGGATTTTACGATATTTTCAAGTTTTCCAAAACTTTCAAGGTATATAAAAATCTACCCCGATGGACCTTATTGGTCCTTGAGGCAAAAAGATTCATCATGTCAGATAAGGCCCAGATTCCAAGGAATGGGAAATATAGTCTTATTTTTTTGATTCCTTCAATTCTTGCTTGCCGGGTCAGGATTGTGAGGTTTTAAATGAGTCTAGGACAGAAGACTGTTTTGATTGAACTGTTTGCGTTTCAACCACAGTTATGGATGAGCTTTCTACTAGCAGACAAGCATGTCCTTAACTACACCTCAAAATAAACTCAATACTAAGTATTGAATAAAAAACATCTTGGACAGACCTATGGCACATAACTCAATTATATTATTTGCCATGAAAGGCACAGTCCTGAATAAATTGCGGCAGTTCATCGTAAAGCCAAGACTTTTAAAGATAAGACACTTCTGTGGGGAACTGGTTAGTGTTACACTTTACATGGCCTGTTCAAACCTGACATCGAGCATTTGTACTCTTTGTTCAATAATTTGTGCAATGATTAACAAACAATGTTACACTATCAGCATGTTAGAGATAATAAACAAGATAATAAAAATTTAAAAAACTAAACAGCTTCATGGCACTATATTTCTCCAGAGATTTTCCATAAAAATCCAGAAGTAGTAACGTGAAGTAGTAACTTGGGGACCTCAAGATAACACACTGCTATTATTGTCACATGGGAACTAAGTTTGAATCAACTGGGAGAACGTTCTTCTCCTCTTTACCAACACATAATGGATGGGAGGGTAGCTAC
>OOFH01053264.1:4728-16207 GCA_900323355.1 Merlangius merlangus | reverse complement strand
GTCTCATCTGGAGACACACACACACACACACACACACACACACACACACACACACACACACACACACACACACACACACACACACTCACACACTCACACACACACACACTCACAGTCCCAGAGGGCTGGGGAGGGGGATTCTCCTGCGGGTCGCGTGGCCCCTGTGCTGGACCTCTTGGATCCAGAAGTCTGGCTCCAAGGTCTGGACCCTGGCCTCCCTGACGGCCCTCCCCTCCCCCAGGGGAGCAAAGCGCCCATGTGCCCCTGTAGCATGGCATGCACTCTTCATTATCGAACATGAATAATAAATCGGATAACCATCACATATTATGCTACTACGTAGCTATACACATAGCTAAATAACGAGTGATGGGTGAAGAGGTATTGGTCTACCTGGGCCCACTCCAATGTACTGCCCACCCTTCCAGTAGTTCATGTTGTGATGGCTGACGGCGTTCTGTATTAACAGAGAGAGGGTGTCATTACGAGAGGGTGTGCGCATGTCACATGCGTGCATGTCAGGTCCACCCAGAAAGTTCTGGGAGGGTCCGAGGCGTTCTGACCTCAATTAGCCGGAGAAATAAACCCTTTGTAAACTGCAATTCAATTGTATGAACTCCTGGTGGGATAGAAAAACGGTTAAATGAAGTAAATTGTCCTTTCATAATGAATGACTCATTCAATGATTGAGTCAGAGCTGCTTACTCAAAAGGCGGAGCACAGAGATGAAAGAAAAGCCAATCAGAAACCCATTAGGGGCCCTCCTATTACGATTCAAACGAGGTGGGTGGTAATCGGAGGGTTATAAGCCGGTTTGGAAATGAAAAACAATTCAAATAACAAACAAAAACCTATTCATGCGTTTGACCGTGTGCCTGGCTGCTTCTCGGCGTGGCTCACTACAGTTTAAAGCTTCTGCTAAACGAATACATCTCATGTAACGTGAATTGAAACTTGTTGCTTCAGTTGCCCTGTATATCAGAACAAAGCAAATCGGAACAAAACCCGACAACAGCCGCAAAAGACATAGCTCCCAAACTCAAAGCCGCCAAGGAGACGTGGGGACTCACACGTCTGGCGAAGTTCGAAACCTCGTACTGCTTGAAACCGTGCTGGAGGAGAAGCTTCCGGGCAGAGTGGTACATGGCCGCCATCACCTCCTCTGCGGGCAGGGTGAGCTGGCCCTGCTCCACCTGTATTGAAGGACATCTTTAGATAAAGTATGACAGAAACTGGACTTCTCTTCTTTTGGTTTGAGCCAGTGGAGTTTTTGCAAAAGTGAAAAGAATATCTGTGCCGTTGTCGCCACAAGGGGTATAAGTGTAAAACCAGTTGCTAGACAGCCTTCTGTGGTGGACAGGCCCAGAGTCGCTTAAACAAAGACATGTAAGATACTGTGACAATGATATTGAACCAAAACGAAAATGATGACGCTTCAAAAGAAAATATAGCAGTTGTGGAAAAAACAGTTTTGTTAAAGGGTGACATATTATACCACCATGTGTGAGTGTGATTAGCCATTTTAAATCTGCTAGTGGGCGTGTCTGTCCACCCAGATGTGTTCTGGGTAGATCAGTCTACCCAGTGGACTGTAGTAAACGTTGCTCATCTATCCGGCACACATATAGGTGGACACGCCCACTTGTGATGTCAGAATACGCAGATTTTCAAAACGGCTTGTCACACTCACCCCGGGTGGTATAATAGGTCCCCTTTAAATCCCAAACGTTAACGACCTGTTTGAACAGCGCGGTTCCCCGCTCCATCGTCAGCTGGTACAAAGACACGTGGTCGTCGCACACGCTCAGCAGCTCAGACAGCTCCCGCTCCCAGGAGCCCAGGGTCTGGCCGGGCCGCCCGAACATGACGTCCACCGACACACGGCCGGGGCACAGCCGCCGGGCCTCGGCGAGGGTCCGCAAGGCATGCTGGGAGTTGTGGTCCCTGCCCAGGAGTGTGAGATCCTTGTCCTGCAACGACTGGGGGTTCCGAAGAGGGAGAAGAATGAGATTATTGTTCAGAAATATACTGTGTTTGTATTTAATATATATTGTGATGTTTAAGATATATTTATGGATGAATTGACAGAAGAAAGAACGATAGGAGCCGGCTATCTGCT
Source organism: Merlangius merlangus (assembly GCA_900323355.1). Taxonomy (NCBI): domain Eukaryota; kingdom Metazoa; phylum Chordata; class Actinopteri; order Gadiformes; family Gadidae; genus Merlangius; species Merlangius merlangus. The sequence continues at coordinate 14,088 of OOFH01053264.1, read as the reverse complement.
ATCACCTGAACCCCGATGGAGAAACGGTTTACCCCCGCACGGTGAAACTCTTCTAACCTGGACATCCCTACTGGGGTAGGGTTGACCTCTATGGTGACTTCAGCGCTGTCTGCCAGACCAGCATGTCTGGATATAGACTCCAAGACCTTCTCAATGGTGGAGGGGTGTGCCAGACTCGGGGTTCCGCCACCAAAAAACACAGATGTGATGCTGTAAAAAAAAATTGCTGAAATTGGTAGGAGGTACGAGCGCCTAACGATCCCGGGTTCAAGAAGAAAATGACAGTTGATCATTAAAGGGAAATCTGTTTAAAATCGGAATTGTCCCCATACCTAGACACCTGACTCAGCCGCAGTAACGTTTCCGTCTCGCGCTGAAGGCAGTCAGCCATAATAGAGCTGTTATCAGCTTTGGGGATGTACTTGTTAAAGTTGCAATAGGAGCATCTTCTAAGACAATAAGGCCACTGCAGTAGGAAAAAAAATACATAAAAAGGGTAGGAAGATATTTTGAAAACAATGCATTTTGAGTACAAAGGAATCGATTCCACAGCTCAGAAAAATGACTCATTGTACAACAGACAAGCATGCGTAACGGGGAGACGTGACTTCTCGACTGCAACTCACATGCACGTATAATGACGCCTCCCCTGAAAGCGGCGAGGGCTGTGCGCTCTCTGGCACTGCAGCTTTTAGCTCACCAGTTGAAACCCTGGTAGAGCAGCGCCTAGTACTGCCGCTGGAAAACGGGACCGGTATAGTCTTGAAGAGCAGTACGCGCTTAATCATGGTAACGTTAGTCATCGTAAAAGTACTCTAATTCAACACTTTAATTGCTTTCCCCCTAGAGCCACACCCACATGCGTCATTCGTCTATTTCACAATCACATTCCGGTTGACTTGTGGCATTACGGCATGGCATCAGTCATATTTCATCCCTCGCAAAGTTTCCAAACGAATGAATTAAGTGATCAACTAGCACACACAACTAATGTCCTCTAGTTTCACGGCTGCACCAACTAGGAGGAAGTAAACATGGTAACTTCCGCTTTGGTTGTTCCCAACGTTGACCACGTCGTGGTGCTGTTGTTCGTATTCACTGTCATGCTGCTGAAGGTAGTACATTTATTAGATTGAAATTATGGTCACATAATCCCATTAGGTTGCAACATGTGTATACAAATAAGAATATTTAAATGTTTATCTATCTGATATATAACAATTACCTGTGCATAATCAACTAATTAGTATCAACTGTGTAAGGCAATATTTACTAACCCTTCCCCTTGGATTAAACATCAGTAGTTCATTGCGGACAGCAACATCCTACAAAGACACTGCTCTGTTATTTGAAAAACTAATATAGAGTGGGGAACTATTCAAACCCTTTGCATAGTGCATAACTGACCCAATGAGCTATTGATTTCCCTGGCAAAACATTGTCTAGCTGGTAGATTGAAGTCAAATAACCTTGGAAAAGGCCTGTGAATCGTGTTATGAAATAGTCATATAATTGCCGTCATAGCCACACCAGTGTTTGGTGTAGCACTGTTCCCATGTATTCTGACGTTGTTGTAAATGGCATGTTTCACTGTTATCTGATGTCATAAAAAAAAGAAAAAAGTGTCTGCCCTCACTGCCAGCATTCTGCCCGAGGTCATTTTCCATCAAAACTGATCACCCTCTGACCAATCACCAGACTGAGAGAGAGAGAGAGAGAGAGAGAGAGAGAGAGAGAGAGAGAGAGAGAGTGAGAGAGAGAGAGAGAGATTGCGAGAGAGGGATGAGAGATAATGAGATAGGGAAAGATATGTAGTCATTTATTTACATCCATGGAAATTCTACATGCACCAGATTTGTGAGGGACTTCAAAGGATTTAGCCATAACCCACACTAAACAATAGCACCTCTCAGCTATAAATATACCCAAAGGATAAAAGACAGAAGGGTGAGTTTCCTCTTGTTTTATTGAACCGGTAAGATATTACATAAAAAGGACTCAATATGTTTTAACTCTCGGTACATTCAGTGTGGATGCCCATATTTAATAATAACTATTTTGCTGAGTAACTAAAGTAGTTAACTGTTGATACTCGGAAAGAAATGATTTCAGTTTGACTGTATCACGTTGAATATGTTTCCCTCTGGTAGCGCCGGCTATGGAACTACGGCTCCTGGTGATCGGAAGCAACGGTCCAGCTCAGTTCCAACTGACCAACGCCATCCTGGGGAGGGAGGAGTTCTCCAAGGCGGTCACCGGCATTCCCTCCAGCATGAAGAACACGGGACAGCTGGCCGGGCGGCGAGTCGCCGTGATCAACGGCCCGAACATCTACACCAAGGACATCACCGAGGCCAAGAGGAAGATGGAGCTGAAGAGGTCAAAGTGCTTGTGCGTCCCCGGCCCCCATGCCCTGCTCGTGGCCTTCGACCTGGAGCAGATCTCCCTCAACGACATCCAGATGCCCAAGCTGGTGACCAAGCGCTTCGGGGTGAACTGCCTGCGCCACTGCATGGTGCTGCTGGCCTACGAGGGGCCCCTGGAGGGCGGCGCCCTGGACGACCGGGTGCTGCGCAGCGACTGGCACCTGAAGGAGCTGGTGCAGAAGTTCGGAGGGCGCTACCACGTGTTCAGCAAGAACTGGAGGGACGACCGGCGGGACGTCGAGTTCCTGCAGAAGGTGGAGTGGATGGTGGCGTCGGGCGGGGGCAGCTTCTTCTCCAGCAGGACCTTCCAGCGGGCCGAGTCCAGCGTGAGGAAGGAGGAGACGCGGATCAGGAGGCAGCGGGCGGCGGAGATGGAGAGGGCCTGCGAGGAGCTGGAGCAGCGCTTCAGCGGGGAGGAGCTGCAGCGGCAGCGGCAGGTGTACGACTACGTGGTCGGGGCGGAGATCCGGGCCGAGGCGGAGATGGACAACGGCTGGCTCAGGACTTCCCTGGCCAGGGGGCTGGGCACCGGCCTGGCCGTGGGGGCCATGATGGGCGCGCTGGTCGGGGCCGTGGAGGGTCCCGGGGGCATGGTCCTGTACGGGATAATAGGAGGCGCGGTGGGGGGTGCCGCCGGGGGGGCCGCCCAGGTTGCCATTGACAACCTGGAGGACAGAGTGGCCCCGGCGGCCAGGCTCAACTTCAACTCCATCTTCATCAACCGGTTCTTCCCGTCGGCTCGGGGGTGAGGCGGGACAGCCGCCGTCGTTAATGATTTGTGAATCGAACCACCCAATGGAAAGGAATGTTTATATCATGTGCTTTCAGTACTTGAATTGCTGTAGGATTTTGTACCAACACAGCTAGCGAAACTGTATATGAAAACTAAGTCTGCCTTACTGTCTTTCAAGTACTTGATAAGTGATAAGTACATGTTAATATGACCATTGCAGAGTTACACAAAGCAAACTTCCTTTAGGTATCATTTGTTAAGCGAAAACAACATACAATCAACAACAAGGTATACTCAAGTATTGCATACGAATAACCAAACACTGCGGTACGAACGCAATAAATAAATGATTATCTGTTGAACTATGTCTCCTTGGCCGTTTCTTTCTTCAAAGTAATCCATTTCCTGGTGTCGGGCTATATACCTGTGTACCTTTCTCTAGAAGCCCTTATAATGTTCAGGGTGGAGCCTGAAGGGCCTGCCATTGTCTACGACTCTGGTTTCCTGCCCACACTTCAGCTAACCACCTGTCCCGTGAACCGTCTAGGAGTTAATACAGAGAACACAGTGTCCTATGCTGAACACAGTTTAGTGTTTGGGTTAGGACACCTTGATAGGTAAGTCAAGCACTTTTCTTTAGTTCGACAGCATTCCTTTGAATAAATAGTTTAAGTTTAAAAAAAAGGGTTTTTTGCAGGCCTTTCACATTGAGAACACATTACCAGGGCGTAGGGTTTAAAGGTTAATGTTCCCATTATTATAGAAATGACCCATCTCAGCTAAGTCTTTAGAAAGATAACATTCACACGAAGTGGGAAGAGTTATGCTATGTTTTGGCTGCTGATTTGTTTAGGAATCTGTGTCTAAGTGACGCAACACACTATTTGTAGCTACCTGTTCTACTGCATGCTTTTCATTATACCTCTGTTGATAAGATGTATATTCTGTATACACATAAGTTTGTTATTTAACACATTTAGAAATATAGTCAATAGCAGTGATTTAGCTTAGAGAGGTTGATGACATTCAACAAGGAAACAACAAATAAGAGAGAAAACAACCTTTTGAATAGTTTTTGGTTGCACAACACAAGGTGTCCTGTTTCTCTCAGTGTGGGAGTAACTGTGTTGAATAGAGAGAAGACCAAATAAAATAGGAGAAAATCTCTGTTTCTATGTCTACAGCTCTCCTCCAAGTACAGGCCAAGGACAGTCCTAAAATAGAACCTATTCTATTGTACTATACGCAAGGTAAGCTTATAGCTGCTATCTAGTCATAAGACAGCTGTACTACTTTACTATTCTTCTATATTATTGTATTATTGAATTGTAGAAGTTTGTATAAACGTTAGTCTAATATTTGCTCAACTTGCTCAATCTGCATTTATTGTTTGCATTTATTGTAATTGAGAATTCCTATCAGTGTATTGTTCAATCTTCTATGGAGTTTCAGTCCATAGTTTTATTTAATTTGTATTCGAGTATGTAAACATACGTTGTCTTACAGCACTGTAATTGGTTAGAGAACGGTCTGCTGTGTAAATATGTCACTTTGCATGATATGCATAACGTAATTCTATACACTTTGACATCTGTATTTCAAGACCTTTGTCTCCGGGGTTGTTTTTCCTTCAGAGCATGGCGTCTACCGTCAGCCTACTCCGTGAGAAGTCCTTCCTGTGCTTTCTGTGCAGAGATGTTTTCATCGATCCCGTCACGATTCCATGCGGACACAGTTTCTGCAAAACCTGTCTCTGCCATTCTTGGTCCAAGCACCAGTCCACCTTCTGCCCACAGTGTAAAAGAGTGTTTTCCACAAGGCCGGACCTTAGTATCAACAGAATCCTCGCAGATGTGTCTGAGAACTATAGGAAAAACCGACCGCTGAAGCCACCCGTTGAAAAAGCTGTACGTATTCCTCCTCAGTGGTCTAACAAATGATCACAAAAAATCGAAATGACCTGTCTTCAGGGAATTATTTAAATGCATGTCTTGCTTTCGCACATACAGGAAGCGAATGTTGGGCAAATGATTCAGGAAAGGCAGCACAAGATAGAGAGGTTGAAGTATTCGGTCCAGCTCCTAAAGGTTTGTTCTCCACATCCATCCATATTGGACATGTTGTGAGGCCTTAAACCCTACAGGATCAGCATTAATCCATAATGTTGGCCTGTCCACTCAGACCTCTTGTCTCAGGGAGGTGCGAGAGAGCCAGAAGGTGTTTTCCGCTCTGGTCCATTCCATGGAGAAGAGCCACAAGTGGGTGGTGGCAGCCATCGAGGAGCGGGAGCAGGAGGAGGAGAGGAAGGTGGAGATGCTGATCCATGATCTGGAGCAGGAGATCAGGCAACTGAGGAGCGAGGAGCAGAGAAAAGAGGCCCTTAAATACGGTTCTCAGATTCTTCATGCTGGCGAAAATGACGATGCGGAACCCGTCGTGCCATCGGTATTGATACTGGAATCGGGATGATGCAACACTTACCCCCTTTGGTGCTGACGGCCATTTTACAGTTGTACTTTCTTCCTTGTTTCTCGACAGTGTGCGTCTCTTACTATTTGGCCCACTGATATGAAAGACTGGTCGAAGGTTACCATGGAAACTGACCCTTGCGTTGCCATCACCAGGAGGGCTCTTTCCGAGATGATGGATATGCTAAAGGAAGAGGTTAATCGACTGTCAAAATCTGGTCAGTAATATGGATCTCTTCACAAATCACAAAGCCATTACTAAGTACATAGTATTAGTTGTATTTTACAAGTGTAACAATTCCTTTCCTTCCTTTGCAGAACTTAAGAGAATACAGAAATACACAGGTATGTAGGATGTAAGTGACTATGTAGGATTCGTTCATTCTCAACTGTATTTCCAGACTTTTGAGGCGATCATTCAATTTCCTTTCATCACAGCGGATGTCAACCTGAGTCCTAAGACGGCACACCCCTCGCTCTCCATCTCAGAGGACAGAAAGCAGGTGAGACACACGGACAAGCTCCAAGAGGTGCCGGACAACCCCAAGAGGTTCGACCGCGTGGCCAACATCCTGGGCAGGGAGAGTTTTGGTGCCGGCCGGTACTACTGGGAGGTGGAGGTGGGGGACAAGTTGGAATGGAACATCGGCGTGGTGAGACAGACCATCAACAGGAAGGGCAAGTTCACCGTCTGCCCGGCCAATGGCTTCTGGACTCTGAGCCTCAAGCCCGGAGGCCAGTACATCGCCAACAGCTCACCGACCACGGCGGTGGCCGTGGAGGAGAAGCCCAGGAAGGTGGCTGTGTTTTTGGACTATGGAGAGGGCCACGTGTCCTTCTACTGCGTGGAAAGCGGGGTTCACATGTTCACATTCAGGGACAGCTTCACAGACAGACTCCATCCGTTCTTCAGTCCCGGTCGCCTACACGGAGGCCGGAACTCTGCGCCTCTTATCGTCACCTCCAGCTGTTGCAGCATCTGAACTTCGTATTTAAGATGACTGAAAATTATCAATTTTTATACGACTGAATTGTTTTCACTGTACTTTCTTGTTCAATGTACCTTTAATTGTTCTTTGTAAATTATTCAGGTTAGTCATTCAACGTCGCATGGGCACAACAATTCAAACGAATAACCCTCGGGAGCTCTGCTCGCAGTGTGTGATACTTCTACACCAAAGCAATGAAGGCAGTGACTCCCCTTTCATCGAAGCCAGGAGCCGAGGGCAATAAAAATACGGAAGATGAAAAGAAGAGAATGGGAAGAAATGTCAAGCAGCCAGAGAGTAAAACCGAGATGAAAAAGTGGAGAGAATAAGACGGGGTGGGTGGCTGGGTTGGTCGGGGTTGCAGAGTGGGATAGAGGCTGCCAGTGAGGCTGAGGTGGTGCTGGTGAGGAGGGAGGCAGGGAGGGAGCGAGGCGAGCAGAAGCGAGGGCACAGCGGAACAGCAGGCCATTGTGTTGGTACACCAGGCACTGGGAGACACATTCAGATATATTCACTTATTCACACGCTGACACGGGCGTGCACACGAGCGCGTGCTTCTGCCCACTGCCACACAGACTTCCAGTGGCATCTGGGAGGGCAGCCTCCCTCCCCAGTCCATTGCTGGGTGTTGAAGCTGACTGTGCCTCTCCATCACCTGACCCTCACCAGAGCCAGACCGTCCCAAGCGCTCTTCCTTGGCTCGCCTTGGGGGAATAAGGTGAACACTTTGGGCGTTAGTGTCCGAGAGCGCCGCTCATTGAAGAACGAAAAGGCAGACGAAGACCTGTGGACCACTTCCAGAGGGAGACGAGAGTGAGTTGATGCTGTTCCTTTGGTCATGAATACTTTGGTGTCCGTTGTGGGTGTTGGCATCGCCACAGGTTTCAGGAAGGGATCAGGGGAAACTTAAACATTATAATCACTCAGGATCCTCGGTATTGATGAGGAATAGTTCGAATTTTGATAGAAGTTGTATAATTGATTTAAAAAAAAATAGTTTACGACTACATCATCTGACCAATTATTTCATCCTGATCCTGGTGTGGACAAAACATAGACAAATATCGGCCGTTCTGGATACTTTAATCTGTTAAACTTATTTTTGCCATTTCTAAATACTCATTACTTTATTACATATACTAGTAATAGGTTGGTAAGTAGGCCTACATGGACATAGGAATGCAGCTGTCTGTGCTGCCCTTTGTTAAACCATAATAACGGTGTAGCCTTTGGTGAAGTGGTCTGCTGTTGGAGTAAGCCGTTTTAGTTTGACAGTATCTGTGAAAGACGCAGCGCTAACTTCACGGCTCCTCCTGGCCCACTCCACGGGCCGTCATGAAAGCTGCTTGTGTTCAGAATGTCCTCATGTTTTTCTGAGATAATCCACTCACCAAGCAAGGCGTAGCGCTACACCCACAGCTGTGTCAAAGAGAGCCATTCTCTCTGCTACTCATTGGAATCCTTTCGCCATGGGCCTTCCCAACATGTTTCCTACAAGTATTTATGATAACTATATGCATCCATGAAGGGCTTCGATGCGTTGGTCATTCAATGGCAATTGAAGTAGACAAGAGTGTTGAATTGTTCATGTTTCAATTATTTTGGGTGGATGGTGGTGTTTGCCTGACGTAGTATAGTTAAATACACAATGGTGATGACCGATTGTACTGTTTGTCTTTCAGGTTGCTCGGCCGCTGTCTGTCTTCCCCATCACGGCATCGACCCTCAGCACACAACGGGAGCCTCGTCTGGTTGGAAGTAGACTTTGTCCCCGCGAAGGAGAAAAGACACTGATCCCACATCACCAGCTGCCTCCGTCCGACTCCGACTACAGCCATCACCATGGCGACCACTGGTATGCAGCTGCTCGGCCTGATCATGGCCATCGTGGGCTGGGTGTGCGGGGCGATCGTGTGCACCATGCCCCTGTGGCGCGTCACCGCCTTCATCGGGAACAACATAGTGACAGCTCAGATCATCTGGGAGGGCCTCTGGATGACCTGCATCGTGCAGAGCACTGGGCAGATCCAGTGCAAGGTGTACGACAGCATGCTCGCCCTGCCCAGCGACATGCAGGCGGCCCGCGGCCTCACCGTCCTCTCCATCATGCTTTGCGGCGTGGCGCTCTCCCTGGGCGTGGTGGGTGTCAAGTGCACCAAGTGCATCGGCGTCAACAGCCTCAAGGCCCGCATCTCCCGCATCTCCGGCGCCATGTTCGCCATCGCGGGCTTCCTGTACCTTGTGCCCATCTGCTGGACGGCCCACTCCATCATCAGGGATTTCTACGACCCGCACGTGGCGGCGCCGCACAAGCGAGAGCTCGGCCCGGCGCTGTACATTGGCTGGGGGGCGTCCGCCCTGCTGCTCATCGGGGGTTCTCTGCTGTATGCCGGGTCGAGTCCCCCGGGCATGCCCGGCTCACCCACCTTCAGCAGTGGGGAGAGCAGCCCCCGCAGAGGCCCTGCCTCACAGGTTAAAGGCTACGTCTAAACTCTGTTAATATCACCCCTTATCTCTGACTCTATCCCTCTCTCTCTCTCTCTCTCTCTCTCTCTCTCTCTCTCTCTCACAACCAATGATAAACCTTCCTTACCACCTTGATATCTCTTCTTTTAATGCTACGATATTTAATGTTACTCCATTTTTTTTTTTGTTTAAGTTATTTTAAAATGCCATTTCAATGTTATTTTGGGGATTTTATCTCATGTTATTTCATACCCTGTGACTTTAGATAACCTTTTTTT
>OOFH01053258.1:0-12373 GCA_900323355.1 Merlangius merlangus | reverse complement strand
ATAAAAAATACTATTTCATCCATCCAACATTCATTTGTTATTCTTTAATATATGTGATACTTTGTCTATGGCAAAGTCTTAAAAGTATCGTGGTTGTGTGGTCAGCTCCTGCTTCATCAGAAGAAATTGCCTGGAAACTAAATGCTAAATGGACTGCTACTCTGCTTTCTCAATCGCTCTCTGACCACGGGTAAGTGAATCGGAATTACAAGCAGAATCAAGAAAATCGAATAGTCCAGTTACGCAAAAATGAACATCTTGAATCGTCTTTGATTTCAGAACAGATGTAAGGTTAAGCCACTAAAGTCAGTAGCCTAGCGCTACCCGCTAACATTAACGTGAAGCTTTCCCTCAAACTTAAAAACGTACCTAAGTAGCTTAGAAAAGTACTTGGGTATGTGTTTTTTAATTTATATTTACCATTCAATCCCATTCAGTCACATTGAAGAACACGGCAGCGCGGCGCGTTTTGGAACTGTACAGGCTTACATGAACCGTGACCACCCTGCCGGCGAGATTAGAGAGTGTCGCAACTCTTCTCTCTATATGGCTCTGCCACATAGCCTCTGAGATGGGTATGTTTCTGACATTTTATTTAATACAAATCAAAGAGGTATTGCAAGGACAGCTACGAGTCTTTTCCCGATTTCCAACCATAGACCTATTCCAACAGCTGCCGTAGCCACGACAACAAGCGATGCATTCGGCTAATGGTCACCAGTTAACACTGTCACTAGTTGAACTAAACCCCGGTTTGCGCACCCTTATCTGGTGCGATCTAGTGCAGGCATTTTGGTCACTCTTTTGTACCCTGCATCCTAGTACTCCTCTGCAGCTGCAGCGGCCTCCCGCACCATTTTCACGTTAATACTATCAAACCTGGCACAATAGAAATAGAAAATAAAGTGGTCGGGAATGATCAGCTGGTCTAACGAGGAAGTGACATAGCTGCCGCCCAGACGCGAATGGCTGGTCAATTGCGAAGCGTTTTGCATAATCTTTTGCAAAATCTTTTTTAAAGTGTTTTGCAGATTTTAATTTCACAACACACGGAGCGTGGCGAAGTGCATTGCAATCACGGGGACGCTAAAGCTTTTCAATTTGAATAAAGGAACTCAAAAATTCTGACAAAATGTTAATTTCATTGAGGATTTCATTGTCACGTTGCAACATTAAAATACTTTGAATAACGTATTTACAAATTACATTATTAAATAGCATAATGAATTGTCAATTGCATAATGTAATGACTTATTGAATTGCAAATTGCATTGCCATTTGAATTTTGCTACATATATGCTTCCATAGGTGTGGGTTGATTAGCCGTTACAAGCCGTTTTGGAAATCTGTCCCTTATGACATCATAGGTGGGCGTGTCCACCTAGATGTGTGACGGATAGATGAGCAACTTTTGCTACAGTCCACTGGGTAGGCTGGTAGACTGATCTATCCAGCACACCTCTAGGTGGACACGCCAACCTGTGATGTTATAAGGGACAGATTTCCAAAACGGCTTGTAACTATGGCAAGCCAAACTGTCATCAATTCACTAGACTGGATATGTGTTGCAGATAGAGCTGGGACGTTTAGTCGACGTAGTCGACATAGGCAATTTCAAAAATTCGTCGACATGAATAATTTGCGTCGACTAGTTGCCTCCCCCCCCCCCCAGTCCAGTCGTGGCGGTAAATATGCACCAGAACGTTAGTCGCCCATCGTTTAAATCATAACAATGGCGGTGGCAAGCAGTAGCGGGAGCACAGAGGCTCCAACAGCAGAAAAAAACACGACAAGGTGGTTATTTGCAGACTATGCAAATTTACACTAGCGTACCACAGCAGCACTACGGCAATGCACAAGCATTTAAAAAGAAAACACCCGGGAGCTCTGGTTCAGGATGGCAGCAAACCACCTTCCCCGACCTGGAATGTTCGTTTATCAAGCAGTCGCAGTAGTATACCAAAGATAAAAGTTTGTTTGTTTATTAATATTAATATTCAAATATTTATTAATAATATTTGGACCATTAAATGTCTTCATTCCTTTATATGGTATAAAACTCGGCCAAAAGCCGAGCTCCGAGGGTTTGTTTACCAGCGTTGCTATGGTGACCGGTCTTGCGTGTAAAAAAAAAAGTTGTTCGATTAGTCGACAAATCGAAAAAATAATCACTACATTAGTCACTACAAATAATCGTTTGGGACAGCTCTAATTGCAAGTAAACAATATGCATATATGTGCTTATGAAAGCTTGACTGACCACTGAGTTTAGTTTTGATGCATGTGGCCGTCCTGCGAGGTCTGCTGATGCCGGTCTCGTTCTCAGCAAACACTCTGAACTCATACTCAGTGGCCTCGGCCAGGCCGGGCATGGTGAATTCTTGGTCCTTCAGCCTCAGTTTGTTGCACTTCTTCCAGCTGCTTTCGGTGGACTTCCTGTGCTCCACCCAGTATCCTAGCACCACCTTTCCTCCGTCGCACGCAGGAGCCTTCCAACGAATAGCGATGAAGTTCTTCGCTACATTCACCGTGTCAATCTCCCCAGGCTGGCTCGGCTTGTCTGGAAAACAGATCACCAATTCGCTTTCAGACCAAATCTATTTCCTATTCTTTGTGGAAAACATCGTTGATTAAATGTTAATACTAAATCTGACAGTAGAACTCCACGACCTGAGGATAACCGAAGCTTTACTGCTGTTAATGTAGATAATTAGTTGTCTTACCGAATGGATCTTTGCAGGTGACAGCTTCAGAAACACTTCCAGCCTCGCCCTCACCAATGTCGTTAACGGCAACGACGCGGAACAGGTACTCTGCGTCGGGCGTTAGTCCCGGCAGAGTGAACATGGTGGAGGTGATCTTCGTCTGGTGGCGAGACCATGTCTCAGCCGACACAACCTGGTACTCCAGGAAGTAGCCGTTGACAGGGGAGCCACCGTCGTCCTTGGGCTTGGTCCAGGCCAGAGCCACAGAGTTCTTTGTCACATCCATGATCTCTGGTGGAATGCTGGAGGGTTCGGGAACACCTGGGGACAGCCATGCACCTCATATTAATAACACTAACGATACTTCCGTTCTCAGGGCAGTTATTGCTTAAGTATGTCATCAACAATGCTGAAATGTGTACAGTGAAGATAAGCCAGTACTCACACACAGGGGTCTTTGGAACCAGGGGTTCTGAAGATTTGAGTGAAGAGCTGACACCGAAAGAGTTCTCAGCAGTGACCTTGAAGTGGTACTCTGTTCCCTCTCTCAGGCCCTTCACAGCCAGATGAGTGTCGGTGACTCGGGAGTCCACAGTGTACCAGGCATTCCTCGTGGCCTCTCGTCTCTCCAGGATGTAGCCCAGGACCTCTGAACCACCGTCGTCACTGGGAGCCTTCCAAGACACCTTAACGGAGTTGGCCTGGACCTCATCAAAGCTCAGGGGTCCCTCTGGTGCGCTGGGTCGTCCGATGACCTTGACCTTGATCGTAGCCTTCTTCTTACCGACCTTGTTTTCTAGCAGGAGGTCGTAGACTCCAGAGTCGCTCCTCTGCGCTCCCTTGATCACCAGTTCGCTGGCGTCCTCGGTGCTGGCGATCATGGCACTCTCTGAGATGCTGCTGCCAACCTTGGACCAGTTGCAGGTGGGATGGGGTTTACCCTTGACGGGCAGAGACAGCCTCACCACCCCTCCTTGCCTTACCACATACACATCCTTGTACTTGAGTTCAAGGTCATAATCCGGAGATTCTGTGGGACCGAAAAGGGTTAGTCAGAACATCCAGAATATTGTTGTTTAAGGTTAAAGCTGTACAACTCAATTGTTGTAATGCCCAATGTTGTGCCCTGTGTTGGACATTAAACTGGGCATCACGGGGTAAACGGGTATGACTACTTAAATGAATATGTTCATATTAATCATATTATGTAAGCATACTTATACATGTTAACTTTGGAGTTTAAAGTTCCATTCAAGGAATTTAGTAATATAATTTTAACAATGTAGGAAATGATTATGTTGAGTTAAGGAGAGTGATCTTACCGAGCATCTCCGTCACTACGATAGTTCCAGGGACCTCGGCCGGTTCTCCAGAGCCGCCGGCGTTGCACGCCATGACGCGGAATTTAAACTCCTCCCCTTGGGGCATCTGAGTCAGGGTGTATTCACAGATCAGGGACGGTGTGGTGTTGCACTTGGTCCAAGCCTGAGTTCCCACTTTCTGCATCTCAATGAGGTATCCGTCCACCCTGGCGTCTCCCTCGTCGTCAGGAGGGCTCCAGGCCAGGGACACCGATGATTTGGTGGTATCTGTGATCCTGGGATTCTGAGGGCACCCAGGAGGGTCTGGAGGGGAAAACAGAGGGAACCATTTGTTATATATCTCACTTCATACAAAGATAGGATGTGCTCTCCAAACAGGGGAGTCAGGGGTTAGTGCCCTCTCACCAATGGGGTCTGTGGCAACGGCGGGCTTGGACAGCAGGCTGGGCTTGCTCAACCCTCGGGCGTTGATGGCGGTGATTCTGTGTTCATACTCCAGCCCCTCGATCAGCCCGGTGGATCTGTACCTCTGCATGGTGACCAGGTTCTTGTTGGCACGCACCCATCGTTCTGCCCTGACCTCTTTGCGCTCAATGATGTAGCCAGAGACCTCCAGACCTCCGTCCTCCTCTGGGGGGTTCCATGCCACTGTCATGCCGTCACGAGACACGTCAAAGACGGTCGGTCGACCAGGAGGTCCGGGTACATCTGGAGATCAGGAAGCAGACTCATCAATATCTATATTCCCTATTTAATTTCATTCATAATAACGATAATGGCAATGCTGATATGATCAGCTTGTGGTGCTGAACGCTAATGATGCTAAATGCTAAAAGTTATTCTGAAATGAGATATGATTGTACCAAAAGATCAAACTGTCAGTGCTGTGGTTATTAGGATATTATGTGGATCCTCCTTACTGTTCAGGCTCTTGCACATGACGACGTCGGACTGCAGGAACTCTCCTGTGCCATAACGGTTCACTGCTGCCGCGCGGAACACAAACTCATTGCCCTCGATCAGCTTGCCAAATTTGAAGGTGGGTCTGCTGACAGAGTCACAGACAGGCACCCAGCCGGGGCGATGGGCGTCCCGCTGCTCCACCATGTAGCCACTGACCGGGGCGCCTCCGTCCCTCTCTGGGGGGTCCCAGCTACAGGTCACAGAGGTGGCGTCCACCTCATCAAACCTAATGGGGCCTTTGGGCTCGTCCGGTTTGGCTGGAGAAACAAAAAGAAACATGATGTTACATTTCAGTTTCTATCGTTGATGAGGTCCATGGAATTCAATCCAAACCGAAGGAGATTCAAAGTGGTTCTTACAGAGCACGACGACCTTGATGACCTCGGTCGTGACCCCGGTGATGTTCTTGACCTCCAGGGTGTAGTCGCCGGAGTCGTCGATGTTGGTGTTGGAAACGGTGAGCTTGGAGAACTTCCCGGTGCTCTTCACCTTGACGCGCTCCGACCCCTTCATCTTGGTACCAGCAAAGTACCAGGAGCAGACTGGGGGAGGTCTGCCCACGATGGGCAGGTCCAGGTCCAGAGCCTTCCCAGCCAGGACGTTCACCACCTTCTGAGGAATGCTGGACAGATCCACGATGGGCACCACTGGAGAAAGAACACAAAAAATGGAGTCAGGAATTGTTTGTTGTATATTTCTACTACTGCCTGTTTCTAAACATGTGAGGATCTTACCTCTGTATTACACATGATGTAATTACCTTGCATATTGTTTATTACATATGATATATTCATAACATGTTAGTATCTTAACTCATGTATTGTTTACTACATATGATATAATTAGAACTTGTGAGGATGTTCTCACCTCTTTGTTCATGAACCGTGACAGCGGTGAGCATCTCCTTGGGCTCGCTGGCTCCTCTGCTGTTGATGGCCAGGATTCTGAACAGGTATTGCTCGTTCTCGTTCAGCTTCTCGATGGTGTGCTCAAAGTCGGTGGTCTTCATGGTAGCCACCTTCATCCATTTGTCAGTACCGAACTTGCAGGCTTCGATGGTGTAGGCGGTCAGCCTGCTGCCCCCGTCATGCTCTGGCTTCTCCCAGCCCAGAGTCACTGAGGTCTTGGTGACATCGATCATCTCCAGCTTCTGAGGAGGCTCAGGCACTTCACACACCAATATCACGTCTGGAGTTTCACAGGCCTCACCAATGCCGTAGATGTTCTCAGGCAGCACCCTGAAGTAGTACAGCATGCCCTCCATCAGACCGTCGATCTTGTAAGAAGTCTTGCTGCACTTGGAGGTGACGGTCTTGTAGGCCCTCATGGAGGCTTCCCGTCTCTCGATGATGTAGTTGTTGACTGGTGCGCCGCCGTCCACTGTGGAAGCCTCCCACGAAATGGTAGCAGATTCCTTTGTCAGTTCCTTGATCTTGATTGGTCCAGTTGGCCCAGGTGTATCTGAAAAACAAATACAATCGTCACGATTCCGCTTGACTCTATTCAGAGAAAGTCAAGTGTAATCTGTGTTTTTATAGATTCCCAGATGAGTCTGACGCCATCTTACCGTAGATCTTCACGAGGATGTGGACCTCCTGTTTTCCGGCAGAGTTCTCTGCTACCAGGGTGTATTTGCCAGCGTCGTAGCGGTGCACCTTGTCGATGATGAGCGTGGTGGAGGTGCTGGTTACGTCGATGAAGCCACGGTTATGCAGGTCCACACCAGCCTTGCTCCAAGTGAGGGCAGGAGTGGGGCGGCCGGTCACCGTGACAGGCATGCGCAGGGAGCCGCCGGCACGCAGGCAGATGGTCTTCCTCAGGTCGTCATGCATCTCAAAGTCAGGAGTTTCTGCAGTACAGGGGAGAACACCTCTTAGTTTCATCTTCTTAAAGCAATAGTTCACAACAACTTTAGACTATAGCTATTGTGACCCTGATATAACTTTAATTATAATGCAATAACGTAATAAGTGATGCTGATATCAATGAAAAAAATTATGTAATAACTAATAATAATGTAATACTATAGTGATCTTGATATATATATAATATGATATCCACAAGTGATCCTGGTAATAACTATAACCCTGGTGTTGTTGGAGAGGCGACTTACCTATCCTCTCAACCGGCTCCGTCTCTATGCAGGCTTCACTGAAGTCTCCGGTGCCGTTGATGTTGATACCGGCTACTTTGAAGCAGTACTTCTTGCCTGAGGACAGAGCTGGTACCACATGCTCGCTGGTCCTCAGGGTCTTCTCATGGGCCTTTGTCCATTCCTCGGCTCCTGACTCCTGCATCTCCAGGATGTAGCCAATCACGTCGGCCCCTCCGTCGTCCACCGGCCGCGACCAGGCCAGGCTGATGCTATCAGCATGTGTGTCCACGATACGTGGAATAGAAGGAGGAGCAGGAGTGCCTTAAGGGAGATAGGAGTTTATAGTTAGTATTATTCATACGACACGTAGAACATATGTATCTCCAGAAGTGTATGAGGTGTTTTTTCTGCAGAGACTTACATGTGGGCACTCTGCAGATCACATATAGCGACACCTCACTGGCTTCACCCTCTCCCGCCTTGTTTATTGCGGTAACTCTGAACTGGTAGATGTTTCCCTCGGTCAGGTCCGACACCTTCAGCATGCTGTCTACCAGGGTCCCGTCTCGGTTCACTTTGACCCAACGGGCACTCTTCTTCTCACGCCTCTCCACCAGGAAGTGGAGGATCGGGCTGCCCCCGTCACTCTCTGGCTTCAGCCACTCGATGGTGGCAAAGTCCTTTCCGGACGCCAGGATTTCTGGGGCTCCCGGAGGAGATGGCACAGCTAGGGAAGAGAGAGGTTTGTCAGCAGAAGTTAGCCGGAGCTCTAGCTCTATAAACATTTTTTAATGCGTGGCCAAAACCCATTGTATGAGGTAAGGTTTCAAAGTGACTTACTGAATGTGTTCCTGGCTACCATGGGTTCAGACTGCAGGAGGATTCCCGAGCCATACTTGTTGACTCCTCGGACTCTGAACAGGTACTCTGTGTTCTTGAACAGTCTGGTGATGTCGTACTTCAGCTCCTTGCACTCATCATCCATCACCACCCAGTTGAGGCGGTTGGTGTCGCGGCGCTCCACGATGTAGTGAGACACATCGTCGCCACCATCCTCCAGAGGAGGGTTCCAGCTCAAAGTGCATGACTCTTCTGTGATCCTGCTGATGCTAATGTTGCCTCTGCAGACACCAGGAGTATCTACAAGAGAGTGGACATGTTACATGCTGCAGACACCGGGAGGATCTACAAGAGAGAGCACATGAACTGTGAGTAATTCTCTTGAAGACCAGTGTTTCCACTCACCAAGGACCTTGACGTTGACCTCAGCTGTCCTGGTTCCACTGACGTTCCTGACGGTCAGGATGTACTGGCCAGTGTCGTCCCTGTCACAAAACTTGATAATCGCCATGGCTTTGGTGGGGGTGTATTGCAGGTGGTACTTCTCACACAGCTCCAGGTCTCTGGTTCCCTTTGACCAGCAGGCCTTGGGGTCTGGCCGCCCACCCACAGCAGCATCCAGGACCAGGTCAGAACCGGCTCGGACCGTCACCGTGTCCAACAGCAACTTGCTGTCCAGCTTAGCCTTTGGAGGTTCTGCAGTCCACAATAGAAACGGTAGGTTAAGAAATAAGTTTACCTACTCAATAATATATACACAATAATAATAATAATAATAAATATAACGTGATTAATGGGGTTCGACCAAAATTAAAAGTCAAAAACACACTAATGGAAGATATATGAATATAACATATAATTGTCATATTTAAGGAAAGATGTTCAACTTATAAACCTGAACTGCAGCCTCATTCACATGGTCAAAATGTCTTTTGATAAGCACACACATATCCAAAACACTCAAAGCACCCATTTCTCAAGTGAATTAAGGGCTTTCTTCATAGCACATATCTGAAAAATCTTAGAAATTCAAGAACACTAACGGAAGAAATATAAATATGATGAGTTAATTATGAAGGAAAAATGGTTCACGAAGAGGTTCCACTTAATGCCATACTGTGTCTTGGCAGTCCATTTATTGGAATTAATGAGCCGGAATGTTGATTGCCTGATGAATTTCAGGTGCTGTTCAATGTTGTTTTTCTTAAATGAGTGGCAATGATAGAATGTCATGTTCAGCATGCTCTAATCGGGGTTAGAACTCTCAACCTAAGGATCACCAGTACACAGCATTAACCCGTTGAGCCACTGACATTCCTGAACTGCATGAAGTCTCATTCACATCGTGAACATGTCGATTGATAAGCACACAACATCAAGAAAACTTCAAGCACACATTTCACAAGAGAATTAAGGGCTTTCTTAAAATAGTACGGATCTGAAAATTTGTACTGTTAATGGTATCCACCTAATGATCGCTGTATGGTAGTTATACACTAACAAAATGGTAAAATAGGCAAAATACGTCGAGACTTTGGATGCTTGGCATTTCTATGAAATTAATATGATGAAAGAATTTTGAGTCCAGGTCAATCTCGTAAGGAGAAATAAGGCTAGTTCCTAATTTTTTAAAATAGCGCCACCTTTGGGTGCATGACCACAATTTGGGTTTATTAGTAACGGGGGGTATTGGTATCCACCTAATAATAGTCGTATGTTATTTTATACAATAAGAAAATGGTCATAAGAAAAATGGGCTAACTGCTCCAACTTTATTGGCCAATATCTCTCAAATGGAACTAAGTAAAACAAATTATGTCCAATGATTTTTGTGAGGCTTGTGCTAAAGATTTTATGTGCCGATTTTTGCGAATTTTTGATTATTTTTGTAGTTTGTCGTGTTTAGCTTTAATATGAAATGTGGGGAAAGGATTTTATAAATGCGTCTGATTCTAGAGATTAATATTCTGAAAGAATTTTGAGTCCAGGTCAATCTGGTGAGGCGAAATAAGCCTAATTCATGATTTTTTATAATTTGCTGCACAGAATTTGAGGGAAACAATAGGAGCCAAGAAGCTTTGTTGCTTGGACCCCTAATAAACAACAATAATAATATCTGACAACGTACCGAAGTCAGTCTTGCACTGCACGGAGCCAGTAGAGTCCGAAGGCATGCTGAACACCTGGTTGGTGTTCTTGGCGACGACTCTGAACTCGTACGGCTCTCCCTCTCCCAGGGCGGTGACCGTGAAGAAGGTATCAGTCACGTTTGTGTAGTTACACTTGAGCCAGCGACCTTCCCCGGTCAGGGTGTAGTTCTTACGCTCGATGATGTAGCCCACTATTGGACAGCCGCCGTCGTTCAGTGGAGAAGACCACTTAAGAGACACAGTGGATCTGGTGACGTTTGTGACTTCAGGTTTGCTTGGTGGGCCTAGAACCAAACACAATGCTCTTATCATACAGTTACTAGAGAGATACTTCTGGCTTGCTAGAAGGGTATAGAAAACAACACTATGTATCATGTACTTTATATTATGGAGTTTAATATCCTTGTATTCTAATAAATGCTGCTGACATGGAACATGAACCATGGCATTATTACTTGGACGTGTTGGACGTGATGAAAGATGATAACCACAGCGTGATTTCATGGTGCTCTACAGTGGAAGTGGTGCTCTACAGTGGAGGTGGTGCTCTACAGTGGAGGTGGTGCTCTACAGTGGAGGTGGTGCTCACCAACGGGGTTCTGAGCCACAGTCCTCTTGGATGCCTCGCTGGCCTTGCTGAGACCAGCGCTGTTCATGGCAGAGATTCTGAACTGGTACTCCAGCCCTTCAACCAGTCCTTCCACCTTGTAGTCACACTCAAAGCAGGGGACCTTGTTTTCTCTAACCCAGAGGATGATGTTCCTCTCCTTCTTCTCGATCCAGTAGCCAGTCACCTTGCTGCCTCCATCATTGTAGGGTTCTTCCCATTTGATGTGCATACTGTTGGCTGTGACTCCAGACACGCTCGGCCTGGTTGGCGGGCCTGGGGGTGCTGGAGGAAGAGTTTTTAATAATGTTTATATAAGGTTCTATTTGTATATATTAGTGCTGTCAAGCGATTTAAATAATTAATCGTGATTAATCGCATTAATGTCATAGTTAACTCACGATTAATCACATTTTTTTCTATTCTTAATATCCCTTGAACTTTCGAACAAAACTCTTGCTCAGCAAAAATGGGAAGTACTAAAATATTTATTATTTAAGCCAGCATGAATCTTCCTACCATACGTAGACCTATACACATTACCAGGCTATTGAATAACGGCCACACACACACACACACGCACGCACGCACGCACGCACGCACGCACGCATGCACAGACAGACACACAGACACACTGATTACTGCAGGATAACAATATCGCGTTTATAAAAGTTCCTTGCCGTCCGGTAGCCTGAGCTGTGCGCTGTCACACCAAAATGTTACCGCCTACGTAATCTGCGTTCGAAAATTCCAAACCTGCCTGGTAACAGACGATCGCGTCGAATGTTGCCTGTCAACCGACGATCACGTCGAACGTTGCCTGGTAACGGACGATTGTGTCGAACGATGATGTAGGAAGGTTCATGAACATTCGCGAACATTTGCGCTCATTCATTGAGCGTCACAAGACGAAAAACATTAAACAGATAACACTTATTTTACAAATGATATTTATTAGCGTTGCTAACTTTATATTTGTATTGTATTTAATTGTTTAATCGCATTTAGCTAGTAAACCGAGTGTATTACCACAAGCTAGCTGGACTATGATACACTTTAAACACCCAGTTTACTAGCTAAATTCAATACAATACAAATATAAAGTAAAAACAAGTCTTATCGGTATTATGTTATTTCGTCTTTGGCAACATGAGCGCAAATGTTTTTTTGAAACCTGCCTGGCAATGGACAATCGCGTCGAACGATGACGTTATATTTCAACATAGGCGGTACAATTTTTGCCCCCAGTACAATTTTGGTGTGACAGCGCCCGCAACCTCTCACTCGCTCAACAAACTGTAAAAGTCGCAACCAAGTCGATTTTGTCTAGAGTAGAGTAACTGAACGGTCCCTCCCAAAGTGGTACAGCCCAGGTGGGCCTTGAAATGCGATTGGACAGAAAGACGTAACAGCTAATGACAACATTGCACTCTCCATTGTCTCCCACTCCGTATCCTTGCTTGCCCCAACAAGTTTGTGCAGCGTACTTGTTGTTTTGTTTCCGGTGTAGCTAGATCCGGTATGGTGTTGTAGTTTTTCTAACGTGACTAGTTGTTGCTAGACAGCAGCTGAAAAAACGTTTGCCAAGCCAAAAGAGCGTTAATCGTGCGATAAAAAAATCAACGCCGTTAAAATTGGTTTGCATTAACGCCGTTAATAACGCGTTAAACTGACAGCACTAGTATATATAT
>OOFH01053250.1:0-10215 GCA_900323355.1 Merlangius merlangus | reverse complement strand
CTTAGGCCCCGTCCCCTGCAGGTGTATTACCCTCCTGAGGCCCCGCCCCCTGCAGGTGTATTACCCTCCTGAGGCCCCGCCCCCTGCAGGTGTATTACCCTCTTGAGGGCCCTGCCCCCTGCTGGTGTATTACCCTCCTGAGGCCCCGCCCCCTGCAGGTGTATTACCCTCCTGAGGGCCCTGCCCCCTGCAGGTGTATTACCCTCCTGAGGGCCCCGCCCCCTGCTGGTGTATTACCCTCCTGAGGGCCCCGCCCCCTGCATGTTTATTACCCTCCTGACAGTCCAGCCCCCTGCCCAGAAGGGTAAGCGCAACTAACTTGCCTCCCCACCGCGGGTGTACTTACCCTCCTGACTTGCCCCCTGCAGGTGTACTTACCCTCCTGACTTGCCCCCTGCAGGTGTACTTACCCCTGCTCTCTGTGAGCCAGCTAAACCGCCTCCCAGCGACAGAGGCGGAGGGAGATGGACCGCCAGAGTCCCAGGGGACGTTGCTGATGCGGGACGAGTTGCTCAACAGCACTCACAAGTTCCTTGGTCACATCAACACCACCCTGCAGCAGCTGGACGGTGGGTCTGTGGTGGGGAGAACAACGTGCTGTGACAGGGAAAGGCCCACCACTGGCTTTAGTTCTCCCTTTGGGAACCAGGCATTAAGAACAGACTTATTTAGGAAGACAACTGGCGAGTGTATGCTGAATTGGTTTAGAATACAAAACAAAGGAAAAGACGAAAGAGACTTAATGTTCTTAAAAGTGCAACCACGTTTGATTGACTTACTCCCTTATTTTACTATTTTGAATTATGACTATTTGAATATAATATATGGAGGATCTGGATTGTGATTCTAAAGAGAGGATAAAGCTGCACATTCCTGAGATGGACCTGGGAGAAGAGGTGGGTGTGTTGGTGTCGAGCCCAGAGGTGGTGGATACGCTGGAGCAGTGTGTGATGAACTGGCAAGCTCAGATCACCATCATCATCGAGGAGCAACTGAAGAAGAGGCCCCAGGTGTGTGGAGCGGTATCTTCTCCTCCGTTTAGGCTACGGGCTACTTACACAACCATGTCTCAGCTATTCAGAAGACCTTCCTGGTCTTTGTGTCATCGTGTGTCTGTGTGGCTCTGTGCGTTAAAGGCTCCCGGTCCCATAGCGGAGATAGATTTCTGGCGGGAGAGGTCAGCGATCCTCAGCGCTCTGAGTGAGCAGCTCAACCTGCCCGCGGCCAAGAGGATTGTGGAGGTGTTGACTCAAGTGGACCCAGTGACAGTCCAAAACCTGGAGCTGTCTGTGGCCGAGCTCAACAGCTACTGTGTGGAGGCCGGACAGAATGTTCGCTTCCTCAGCACGCTGGAGAGACACTTCAAGGTCAGCCATTTTCCACCAACTAGCCGACTACTACGGATGATTTTATCGTTAAGTCCAAAAGATTTTTGCATTTGACTTGATAATAATATGGGTAAGCCTGATCCCCTGTTCCTCCTAGCTGAGTGTTGGTGTGTCCCTGAGCAAGACACTTAACCCTAACTGCTCCTGACGTGCTGGCTGTCGCCTTGCATGGTTGACTCTGCCGTCGGTGTGTCAATGTGTGTATTAACCAATGTGAGTCGCTTTGGATAAAAGCGTCTGCTAATTGTAATACCGTATTGTAGTCATATTCCTGAAGTTGTTAAATGCTCCTGGTTGTTTTGGTAGTCAAATTGAATGTTTGTGTTCCTCTCGGTGCGGTTAGTTACTTGTTGTTTTGTTTACCACTCTGTGGTAGAACCTGGCCACAGGAGCAGACTTCGGTGTGATCCTGACCACCATCCCTCAGATGATGAACGGCCTGAGGCTGGTGTGGATCATCTCCAGCCACTATAACAAGGACGAGCGCATGGTCCCTCTGATGGAGCGGATCGCCTGGGAACTGGCCGAGCGCGTTAAGAGAGTGGTCAATGTCCGTGTGCTGTTTAGGTTTGTATTCTCCATCGGATCCCAGCTGATCAGGGATCTGTACTACCTCTTCCCAGTACCTAATAGTTTACCCCCCCACTTCATTTCTACTGGATTTCCTTATTCCTATTTTTTTGGACAGAGACAAAAGGGAAGTGGCCAAGGCCAAGGTGCTGGATGGAAAGAAGGTGTTGGACCAGTGGAAGGAGTGCTACTTCAAGACACGAGAGCTGATTGAGTCTTCAGCCGGGGACCCTCGCTGGGAGTTTGACCGGAAGAGGCTCTTTGAGGAAACGGACTATATGGCCTCCATCTGTCAAGACCTCCACAATGTTCTGCAGGTCAGTGAGGAACAGAGAACAACACCAACACCTTTCAGTCATGCTATACAATGTGGGAAATTAAATAGACAACAAATGTACTCTTGAAAAGTAGATCTGCTCGACTCCCATATCCACCATGATCTGCCTCTTAAGATCCTAGACGAGTTTTCTAACATCTTTGGACCGGAGCTCAAGGCTGTGACGGGGGATCCCAAACGTATCGACGATGTGCTTCGCCGGGTGGAACTCCTCGTTGTGCCCATAAAGGAAGTGAGCTTCGATCCGTTCAGCATCAAGAAGAGGAGCCACTGGCACATCATCATGCAAGACTTTGAAACAAAGGTTATGGTGAGTTCAATGGCTGGCATATCAGGTCTCTCTTGTCGAAGAACTGCACAATGAGAAGGTTAAATACTAAAATACTTAATACTGTCAGAGTTAATTCATTGTAAGCATGTATCTGTTTCCAGGATTTTGAAGAAGAAGTCATCAGTTTCATCGACCAGTCTTTCAAGAAGCTGCGTTCTGCCACAGCGGCGTTTGACATGCTGCTGAAGTTTAAACACGTCCGGTCTAGAGAAGCTCTCAACAAACAGATGATGAAGAAGTTCAATGACATCCTTGCTCAGTATTGCAAAGAGGTAGGCCCGTAAAATCAACCACTATACTTCTAAGAACAAAATAATGAATGTCTCTATTCTAAGCACAAAATCATGTCTACATAACATTACAGTAGTGTCTAAGTTGTCTACAAAGATATAGAAGACAAAATAACAAGCAAGGTAACAACAAGGGAAATGCATGATGAATCCAACTGAAAGCTTCATGTTTGTCTGGGTGCTGGTGGGCTAGGTGGACATGATCAGTAGGAACTTTGATGTCCACAAAGAGAAGCCTCCTTTGAAGAACCAGCCCCTGGTGGCAGGAGCGATATCCTGGGTGCGCCTTATCTACCAGCGCATCAAGAACCCCATCCTGCGCTTCCAGGAGATGGAGGATCTGCTGGGGAGTGAGGAGGGCAAGAAGGTCAGACCAGAGCACCTGTTCCCTTTGGAAAAAATCGATTCATATAAGAATCGCAATTCTCATTTACTCCAATTCAGAATTGATATAAAATGGGCCAAAATCAATTTAATTTCATAACTTTTTTTTTTTTTTAAAACTACTGAGACATATTAATGTTTTGTGCAACAGTTGTGTTCCACATGATATTTTTGGTACTGCAACATTCTTGTGAAATGAAAATCCATCTTGTTCAACTGAACCATTTTTATTATACAGAAGCACTTTATTTTTGTTCCAACTTATTTTATAGCTAGCTTCTTAGAGTAGCAGTTGTGGTCCACACACAGTGGAAAAGGCACTTTCCTTAGAATTTAAAAGGCAGCATGTTTAACTGCACTATTTTTTTATAGAGACTTTTATTTTTGTTACTTAAGCAATATGTGATATTGCTTTTATGCAACAATTCCATCTAAGCATGGATAAATGTTTAAAACTTAATACATGAGAAAAAGACACTTTAATGTCTCCATTTTTCATTCTGTCTTGCAAAGCAGACTAGAACAGATCATGATGATCCTTTGCACACCTATAGATTGAAGCAGAAATCATTATGAATCAAATCGTTTTGAATCGATTTTGAATCGAATCGTAGCCCCAAAAATCGGAATCGAATCGAATCGTGAGATAGTAAAAGATTCCCACCCCTAATGCTAACGGTCTCCCATGTTTTGTTCCTTTAAGGCGAAGGCCAAATACCTGGAGGTTGGGAAGCGCATGAGGGAATATGAGCTTCAGAAGTACGAGCGCTGGCGAGTCGAGACAGAGAATATCCTGCCCCTGCTGATGAAGAGAAACATACTGGCCGTGGCCGGTTCTGCTGCTGTTGGAGGCGGCCAGGTCAAGAGAGAGATGGTGGGTGGCGTTCTTCCCCTCAGTCTCCACAGACGTATGAGCCACGTTGGATTCTTTAAACATGATATCATGTCTTCATTGTACCTTTTGAACTTTAGGATCCTTCAACACAGGAGCTGGACAAGAACGTGACATATCATCTAAACTTTGCCCCCGAGATCAAGGAGATCATCTCTGAGACGATGCGCCTCGAGCATCTCGGGTTCTCTGTGCCTGAGCTGGCTCGCAATGTTGCTCTGCAGGGGGAGAAGTTCCTGCTATTGTACGATCATTTGAGGATTCATCACATCAATCACAATTGTTACACTAACCCATTCAGCCTAGTTGTAATTCTATTCATAATTCACAATGCGAGTAAGGAGGTCGACTCTGTGTGCAGATACAACGACGGGCTGACAGACCTGCTGAGCCGCTACAACTCTCTGATGGACAGCCTGAGCCATCCTCAGTACCTGCTGCTGCAGGACCACATCCGGGAGCTGAGGAGAGTGATGTACTTTGGGTCAAAGAAGCTCAATTGGAACTCCTTGGGTACAGATACTTGAACTACCACTATTTATCTAGTCTATTAAGTCCCACAGAACGGCACTCCTGCGGGACCCCACTTATTTTATGGATGGATAGAATTATGGGCAGATATGAGATATAAGCCAAATAACTGAGTAAAGAGCGGCCATCTGAGACTTGTTCTTCACGTCAAAATTTCTTAAGGAATTTCGGACTTCATCACACGCGGAATCCAAGCGACCTCCAAATTCGAGTCTCTTGTGGTTCCCATTCAGAGGAATGAAAGAGAAATCGAGGCCAAGTTGCAGGCCATAGAGATGGCCAACCTCTTCAAGTTTCCATCACCAGATAAATGCAGCCAATTGCCAGGTGAAGATGTGTGAGATTGATTGAATGACCCTTGAATGACATGGTGTCGAATAGTTGAAGGTTCGTAACCGCTATCTGTATGGGTTTTTTTTTCTTCCAGGGGTGAAGGAGTTCTGTGAGCGCATCGAACACGAGAGGACCAAGGACCTGAATGTATTGACCAGGAAGTACTCTTCCATTGGGCCTATTCTCACCAAGGTGGAGAGTTTGATCATGCACACCAGCACCGGCAGATCCAAGAACATGGCAAAGTACTACAGCTTCTGGGAGCACAAGGTGTTTGACTCGCTGGTTCAGATGGTGCAGAGGTAATTTAAATAAAGGACATGTGTTGTCCTTGCCCGGGGAGCTCATGACGGATCTAGACTTGCGTCGATTTTTGTCCAAGAAAGGCCTGAGCTGTTTCTTTGCCGTCTCCTTTAGGAATATGCAGCTGTTCAACAAAGCACTGATGGGGAGCACCCCTCTCGTTCAGATTGAGACCATTCTGTCTGCCCCAGAGATTCTTCTGCAGCCCAAAAGTAACGAGGTCTACAAGTTGATAATGAACTGTGTCAGGAACTGCGTAGACGGCACCAAGGTGGGGCCTTCATCTTTGGCGCACCCTGCATTCAGATCACTTAAAGAATGGCCAATCCCACTGATGAAGAATGACCCCGATGTGTTTCTTCCCAACTGTCCAGAGGTTTTCACGCTGGATGCACGGCACCTGCTTGGAGTGTCCTCCGCAGGGCGGGGGCAGCGAAGAGCAGCTGCTCCCCCTCACTTTCTACAGCGAGGTGTGCCAGGTGCCGCGGATCAGCGAGCTGGCCCTGATGGTGTCCCAGAACATCCAGCGGCTGCTGAGTGCGCTGGGCCACTACCTCAGCAGCTGGAAGCGCTACTACCCCCTGTGGAAGCTCGACAAGGAGGTCGCCATGGCGAAATTTGCCTCCAAAAATCCACCTTGCGTCTCTTACGATGACAAGCTCCAGTTCTACACTAAGGTCCACCAGGACGTGCTGATGGAGCCGCTGGTGAGGACGGAGCACGTGATCCGGCTGAACCTGGCTCCTCTGGTCTACACGGTGCAGGAGAACGCCCAGGCCTGGATCAGCTCCCTGGGCCGGCTCCTGAACCAGTCCGCCAGGGAGGACCTCCTGAGCCTGAGGGAGGAGTTCACGGTACTGAACCAGGAGATCAGAGACCCAGAGTAGAGGGATGAGCTAAGCTTACAAGCTTATCGTCCTACTCAACATTTATTTATATTTTTAATCATAGCAAAAATTGGATGTCCTTTGTATTTTGGTTTGTTTTCGTTAACTTGTATACAGCAAAGGCACAATGATTTGACAAAAATGCCTTATGGTGAAATTCAAAGTCAAACAACATTGTACAGGGCTATTTTATAAACGAAAGCACTGAGATCGGTAACACCAAACCTCAGCAAGACTAATGAAGAATGAAACGGATGCGGAGACTCTAGGATCTGACCATGTGTGCTTTGTTTGGTTCCCCTGAGCAGCAGCTCTCAGAGAACCTGAAGCAGAACCCCAACAGTCTAGAGGATCTGAAGTCCGTCCTGGGGACCATCTCCGACATTCGGGCCATGTCCCTCACGGTGGAGATGAGACTGGCTGACATCCAGGAGAAGTACAGGACCCTGGCCATGTACAAAGTGGAGGTCAGTACTTCTCTACGCCCCCGGTTGGTTTGCTGATATTCTCGGAGGCAGTACATGCCTGAAGTCAACCTGCTTCCTGTCTGTCCCCTAGGCTCCAAATGAGGACCTGGAGCTGGTGGGGAGCATCGGGCCCATGTGGGACGCACTGCTAACCGAGTCCAAACTAGTGGATCGAAGTCTGGGCGGCGTAAAGAAAACCTTCACAGAGGTGCGCTGCGTTCCACTCCAAGCTCCCATCTCAGAAATGCACAACAATAGCAATAGTTGTGGGATAGGGAAGCAGCTGTAACTCATACAAAAATAGTTTTATAATATTTTAAACTGGGGTAGGCAGTTTGGAACAACCAGCAACCTAGTTTATGCCAGTATCAAACAAAAAAAGATAAATCCCCCCCCCCCAACAGTTGGCCTTTTGGACGATACCAGTCAGGCCGATGAGCACGTGGGCAGAGTGCACAGCCTGGGGCCGCCAAACCTTGTGTTTGTGCAGAGTGCAGCATTTTATTTATGATTACTATCAGGATGTAGAGGGAATTATTTGGCTTATATGCCAAATGGTCTGTCAATGTTTGTAGGGGATGTTCTGGAGATGTTGTGCTTGAAGCTCCCCAAAAACGTCCCAAATTTCCGTCAGATCACCAAGGAACACATTGAGGGGTTCACGCAGGAACTGTCCATCTTCGCTGAGAGCTTTAACATGCATGGCCCCGGAGCTGTGGGGGACGACTTGGAGAAAGGTGCCGCAGTAACTTCTTTCATATACACTATTACATATTACTTATTACAATTAAATTAATTAAATTAATTGGTCGACTCCCTCCTACCATTCATCTAGGCTTGGCTGTGATGGACAAATATGAAGCAGAACTGGCCAAGATGGAGGGCGGACGGCAGCAGCTGGCCAATGCTGAGAAGCTGTTTGACTTGTCGTTCACCATGTATCCAGAGCTTCTGCAAGTACAAAAGGACATGAAGGGTCTGAAGCTGATCTATGACACCTACAGAGCTCAGAAGGTGCGTTTTTTTTTCTTTTTCTTTTTTTTGTCTATATTCAAATATTCAAGGGTGTATTTTTGTATCTAAGCATTGTTTTTTTCCGAACTGAGCATATAGGACAATGCATACGTTGGTCTAGAGACCTTTGACGATACGATTATTTATTTATACAATTTAGTAAACAAATAAAGTACATAAAACATCCAAGACCAAAACTTAAATAAGCAATAAGTAATTTCCCAATGAATCTCTGATGTTGTTCTAATGTCCCAGGCGGCCAAGCTGGAGTGGTCCCAGACACTGTGGGTGAACCTGAACCTGCAGGTGCTGCAGGAGGGCATCGATGGCTTCATCCGGACCCTGAGGAAGCTGCCGAAAGAGGTGCGGGCGTTGCCTGTTTCCTTCTTCCTGGAGGGACGCATGAAGGAGTTCAAAGAGTCCCTGCCGCTGTTGCTGGACCTGAAGAACGAGGCGCTCAGAGAAAGGTTCAGGAGCTTCAGATGTTATTGGACCATTTAGCATGTGTATCATATAAATACATCATATAGGCTATATATTAGGATACACATATACTTATGTATCGTAGTATTTAGGTTCCATATTCTATTCTTTCTACAGACACTGGAAAGAGCTCATGGAGAAAACTGGGACAAACTTCGACATGAACCCTGAGACCTTCACCCTACAGCACATGTTCTCCATCGAGCTGCACAAGTACGGCGGCGTCATCGGCGACATGGTCACCGCCGCGGTCAAAGAGCTCAGCATCGAGAAGGTGGGCCTTCCTTCTTCTGCTGAGATGATCCTTCCTCCTCTAGACAATGTTGACGTGTCTTATGTCCTGATGTGCGACACAGGGAGTGAAGGAGGTGGTGGAGACCTGGGAGATGATGAAGTTCAGCGTGCTGCGCTACTTCAAAGGCACCCAGGAGCGCGGCTCCATCCTGGGCCCCGTGGAGGAGGTCCTGCAGTGCCTGGACGACAACTCCATGAACCTGCAGAGCATGGCGGGCAGCCGCTACGTGGGCCCCTTCCTGTCCACCGTCCAGCAGTGGGAGAAGCACCTGTCCCTCATGGGCGAGGTCATTGAGGTGGGTCACAGCACGGCCCGCAGTCAGTGCTCCCAGGTAGAAAGAGCACCAACCGATCCTACCGCTGTGCAAAAACTGTCACTTGGATGAAAGGTCAGTCTACTACTAGAAGTAGCAGTACGAAGTAGGTCATTTCAAAACAAAGTTACTGTTATGCTTTTAACAAAGCATTTTCTGGCATCTGCCAAAAATGGAAATAGTGACGATTACTGACTTCAGTGATTGACTGACCAACCGTGACCATGGGCCTGTTTGAAGGCAGTTGACTCATTTGATTGGCCTGTTGAGTGTTGTGGGCGTCCCTGAAAATGTTTTCTGAGAGAGCCTTTAAAATGTACTCTTAAAAGCCTACGTAAATTAGGTTTGTCAACTAAAAGGCTACTCAATTACAGTAAGGTCAGTTGTTTTAATGAGTTACTTTACATCAGTTAGGGCTGCACATTAATGTGGGGGCTTCCTCCAACCCTTCAGGTGTGGATGCTGGTGCAGAGGAAGTGGATGTACCTGGAAAGCATCTTCATCGGAGGGGACATCCGCTCACAGCTACCGGAGGAGGCCAAGAAGTTTGACCACATTGATAAGATGTTCAAGAAGGTAAGTGTGCGGCTGCTCTGCTAGTGCATAGAAAGGGCTGCATGCCGGCCTGTTGTGTAACTCAGGTTGCTAGGCTAAGGTAGGTTAGCTGTAGGTTAGCACCTTATCAGTGCTAATAACATTAATATATAACGTCATGTCAAGGTCAACCCCCGATGACGGACACCTGTGAGCCTGTGGTTTCGCAGTGCAGTGAGATGCAGAGTACTAGTTCTTGTGACCATTCAATTCTGTTGGCAGCTCTACACATGTTATTAACATCTAGTATCTTCCACAAAGAGATCTACAGAGTGAATCTACTCTTGGGAGAGTAGACGTCTAATTAAAGGTGCCGTTCTACCTGACCTATGTTTGTGCGAGCTTCAGTTGTTTGTTTTTTCTCTGGTGTAGATAATGATTGACACAGTGAAGGACCCAGGAATCAAGCGCTGCTGCCTGGTCCCCGACCGCCTGGCCGACCTTCAGGGCCTGAGCGACGGCCTGGAGCGCTGCCAGAAGAGCCTGAACGACTACCTGGACTCCAAGCGAAACGCCTTCCCCCGCTTCTTCTTCATCTCCGACGACGAGCTGCTGAGCATTCTTGGAAGCAGCGAACCTGCGTGCGTCCAGGAGCACATGATCAAGGTAGGTGGAACAAGGGCAGGACGCCTTGATCTGTGCGTGCGTATGTGTGTGTGCGTGTGCGTGTGCGTGTGTGTGTGTGTGTGTGTGTGTGTGTGTGTGTGTGTGTGTGTGTGTGCATGGGTGTGGCTGTGTTTCAGGGTAAGCTTGTGTATGCCAACCAGGGCAAGCCGAGTGACTACATGCTGTTGAACAAGACG
>OOFH01053242.1:0-14833 GCA_900323355.1 Merlangius merlangus | reverse complement strand
TTATAAAGTAATCTGCTATTAGATGGCTATAAGGTATCTAACACACACACACACACACACACACACACACACACACACACACACACACACACACACACACACACACACACACACACACACACACACACACACACACACACACACACACACACACACACACACACACACACACACACACACACACACACACACACACACACTGTGCAGGGCAATACATTTGACGTTTCAGATTCTTCAGTTCAATTCATTTTACATTTCTGCATTTTTAGCAATGCTTTGTGCTTTTCATTCAGCGCTCACTTTATTTGTTTCCAACCATTTACTTTTTCTTAAATGGTGTGCATGTTTACATTGTTTACTCCATTTAGACTTTTGCACTTTTGTCTAAATCCCTTCACTTGATTTAAGCCATTTAACGTTTCTTTATGTGGCTTTATTAAAAAATATTTTCAACCTCACTTTGTACTACAGCACTCACCGCATTTTCTGCAGGAAATGCAATTTCTAGTTTTCTACTGCTGTTCTAATGCTTTAACGCTGTGTGCTAATGTCTCACACTAAGACCTCTCTGTCCAGGACCTTTATTCTAATGATGATGAGTATGTAGATCACACTTAAAAGGGTCACATATACCTGTTCGGCCCCATAAAGGGCGTCGACCTTCCCAGGAAACGAGACTTCCTTGACGTCCTCTACTACTGGAGAGTCATCTGACTGCAGTACTGCACTGTGATTGGTTGATTCTGTCCTTCCAAGCTGTCCATAATTCCCTCTTCCCCATGTGAACACTTTTCCACTCTCTGAAAGAAAATCACCAGAACACCATTTATTTCACAGACAAAAACTAAATCTAAATGATGGAAAACATTTGCTCTATTTTGGCCACACCTGTTTTGGCCACGAGGTGAGTCCAGCCACTCCACACGTGAGTCACAGCCTCTCCGTCCAAAAGTGAGCGGTTGAGAAGGGCAGGATAGGTTGAAAAGCAGTCGTTTGTAGTTAGCTGTCCATATTTATTACTGCCCCACAGAAACATATCACCTCCACCTACACAGCACAACACCATGCATTTCTTAATGGTTCTGAGTAGGATATAGAATGAATTATAACACAGTCACTAGGGTGCGACGATCGGTGTATACAGGCCTTTACCTGTAAGGCAAACGCAGTGGGCAGATCCAGCAGCTACTGTACGTGCGGCCACATGATCAAAACCTTGAGAAACCAGCACATGCTTTGGTTACATGATTACATGGGTACAGAAAATTATATATTTATTTAAAATTCTGATCAAACCAACTTTAAATTACCCGGTACACGCACGGGCACCTGGGAGTTAAAGTGCAGCGGGACTGAGTTTGGTCCTACTGCTCTCCTGGCGTGGCTCAACAGACCTAACCCCCACTGGTACACACAGCCGCGGTCTGGGGGCGGGAAGTACGGGCAAAGGGTCAGGAAATAACGCCTGGTCAAACTACGTCTAGGTATGACTGAAGGGGTGCAGGGGAGCTCACCGGTGACGGCGAGTGCATGTCGAAGTCCTGCTGCCACACTGACCACCGGCTCGCCAAGGCTCTGTGGACAATCAGATGCCATACATGTCATATAATGACTTGATGTTGACCCGGTTACCCGTTATCATTCGATGCATTTGTTTAAACAACTTGAGTTGAGTTAACTTCAGGCTTGCCATGCAATTTACCTCCACGCGAACTGGCTCTACAGAGTGGGTGATTGTTTTGGCCACACCCAGTTGCCCAAAAGCGTTGGATCCACATGTCAGGACCTGGCCACAATCTATTAACACAAAAGAACATCAAGAAAACAGCTCAGAAAGTCATTCCTGGACACTGGATATTGCATTTAGTATTAAACATTCCTGTTCGTTGGACCTAGTTGGTAACCCATTCCATGTTCTGGGCTAAGAGCCATCACTGTTTAAGGCTGCAGTGTGTAAGATTAAGTGGGGTCTAGTGGTGAGGTTGACATCAACGTCAATGCTATCCCAGGCTGGTTAACAGGGTTACAGAAGACTTGTTAACGGGTCACATGCAGTCACAATCCCCCATTCCCCACCTTGGATTTATCACATACATTTAAAGGAACACTCCTCCCATTTGCATTACGCTTGCATTGTTAGAAACCCAGTCATGAAATGGATGAATGGTCATGCAACACCATCTCATTTTCCCCTGAGACGGGAGAAATCTGTATTTACCTCTTACACTTCCTTCTGGCAATGACGCAAAAATCATCGTTTTGCGTCATTGCCAGAAGGAAATACAAGGAAAGCCTGGCGTGCGTAAAGCCTGAACAGTTGGGTATTGGATAAATATTTCCGGACCCAGAAAGTGTACTGGAACAGCAGCCAAAGTCCGCTGGGAGAAGCACGCTAACACATTGGCTACAATAGTTTTGAGTCCCGGGGAACGTGACAATGTACACAGTACCCAGTGTTAAATATGCAGTGTCAAAAACTCTTTCTGGAGTAGAATGCCCCTAGTGTTGGTGTCAATTTCGGTAGTTGGACGGGGTGTAAAAAGTACTCTATAAAGCTCCGCCCACCCCTTTCTCATTTAAAAATATGCCAGACTTCACTTAAACATTTTCAAAAGGTTTCGTCGTGTCAAGGAAATCTGGTAAGTTTCTCCTCTTCTTTCATTTATCCAAACATTTAGCATATCCAATGCTGCCACAGTTACCTTGAAAAAGTAATCAGATTACTGATTACTAGTTAAGGGGGCTTGTTGGGGGAATCCAGGGGGGGCCATCAGTACCTCTTGTATACAGGGCCCAGAATTTGGTGCTACGGCCCTGGGCGCACACACTGACACACGGCTTTCAACCGCTTACGCCAACTTTTAATGCGTAGACAAAATATCACAGTGTGCTTTACGGGGCGATCACCGGACGCAGCTCCACACACACACGCACGCAGCACCGCGCAACTAATTCCGTCGCTAATAACAACTGGTGAACAACAGGTAAGCTTTTGACCTGATGGAAGCGATATTTGCGGTCAGCTTTAAGTTACTTTTTCATTCATATCTACATGGCTTTGGATGCACACATTGCGCTGCAGTTATGATGCTACATTTTAGCAATTAAGTTTTATTTCACCTCAGTGTTCCAGATTTAGTGAAAGTGAACAGTAGATTAATTTCAAATGACCCTTTCTCTTTAAATAAGCTTTTATTTTTGTTTCCTAGCATTCGCAAAGTTTGGTGTTCCTCCAGTAAGGGAAGGTGTGAAAGTGGTTGACAGTTCAGGCACTGAATTGGATGAAGATGTGTTTGAGGACATACTAAAGGATCCTTCAACAGGGGTACTAACCATCAAGTATGACCCAGGTTTGTTTAAGTAAAACATTTATCTATATTTAATTCATAAGTCATAAGCATTTGTAATGCGAAGCTTATATTATTGACAAGATATGGCTATGAGGAACTGTGTAATTTTCTTTCTTTATTCTGCTTCTCCAATCAGGGTTAGAACCTGTCCACAGAGTGGCCGACTCTTCTGAGCTGTCCCCACAATCATCACTCAATTCGTCTGACTCACAGGATACAGCTATCATCACAGAGAGCCCTTCCAGAAAACGCCAGAGGGTTGATACAGAAGCTAAACAAGTAAGAGTTGACACACAAACATCAATGCTTTCTTGTGAAACAGTGTTGTCTGTTATTGAATATTTTTTAGAGGATCAGATTAGCACAAATGGAGGTTGTATATTACATGGGTTGAAGACATTGTAGAAGCCATGATATCATATCATTTAAACATTAAGATTTAACTTTGAATTCAAGTCGATATATTTTCCTACATTGCTAAATTGTTTTGCAATGTGTTTTAAGTTGGTGGAGTCCATCCTTTCCACAAAACCTGGAGGGGAACGTATACTACAAGAATAAAAGTCCTTTGTGGACGATACCAGGAGGAAAATGGTCAACATATTGGCAGCTGACTTGACTGAGAAGAAGGGTGATTTGAGGATTGTTTTTAGTCAGACCTCATGTGCTTTATCTAGCTTTCTGGGTTAAGTTGAATCTATGGAATATGAGTAACAAATCTTCTTTAATTTTGCAGAACATCACCTCCAGACAGTTAAAAGAAATGTACGACAGAGGAATTGTGACATTTTTCCCCTATCTCAAGAATGGCTATGTGAGTTGCGTACAGTAATAGTTTTTGCAATGGAAAATAGTGTATTAAAGTTGTAATCCTACCAGTTTTTATTAATTGTCTTTTTGTTATCCTTTCCTCTTCCAAGGAGCATTACTATGATGGGGAGAGTGGCACTGGGTACTTGGCTTGGAGGATTAAAACCATTCAAAGATGCACTGCTAAAGACAGACGAGCATCATTTGGAGGTAACACTGTAATAAAACTGGCTAAATTAATAAACAGAAACAATCACAAGATGAGTTATTGCCTCTTAGAACATTATTTCTCAAACGACATATTTTCCACTTGTTTAAAACATACATAGAATCATCAGAAGGATCATCAGGTAAAGACATGTCTGGAGGACCAATGGTCAGAAGAGAGTCCCAATTCGTTCCTGAGGCATCCCTAAGCGAAGATGAGTGCCAGGAAGCAATGTCACTGATGAAACATTCAGCTGACGAGGACATAGTCCTGAAGAAGATGAAGCTGAGATTTTTTCCATCGCCGCAACATGCTCCTCGACCCCCAGCAGTCAAGCAACATACTATCTCACTTTCCACGTTTCAAAGACGTCAAAGGATTGGTAATTATCTATTACTGTTAATAATAATAATAATTGATCCGTTTTTTATAGCGCTTTTCTAAGTACTCAAAGACGCTTTACAAACGACAGGAGTTGACAGGAGTATAACAATTAAATTGTATTTTATAGTCAAACAACTAGCACCTATTAAGTCAACTGTGAGATCCTGAAATTGTCATCCACTGCCCCAATCCAGGTTGAACAGGATTTCGTTTGGATGTTCGGTGAGGGTGTGTCAGGCAAGTTTCTGGAGAGATGGCCTGGCACATTCAAGAAAAAGATCATCCAACAATGCAGAAAGCTTCCCAACATCAGTGAGCTTGAAGAACTCCTGCTGGCAGCTGATCCTCCTCTGGATGGCATTGACGTGGACGATGACTTAGGTAAGTTATCTGTAAACATACTCGTATTGAGTGTACTACACTTGTAGGCTTAAAAGGATACTTCAGTATTTTTTAAGTGGTGTCGCATAAGGTACTTATGCATAGTAAGTCTGTTAACTTCTGGAGATGGCAGTCAGTGCAATCATTTTAAGAAGTAAGGGCGAGACGTCGCTTTAGCAGAAGTAAGGATATACTAAACAGCACTGGCAGGCAGCCATGTATTGAAAGAGTTGGCACACCTGTAAGGATTTGTAGACTGGCAGCTTTTTCTGCAGATTTAAAACTGCTATCCATTCTTTTTTGGGAAAATGCTTACAATGCAGATTAAATGTAATGTGAAGAGTTCACATAATTCAAGCCTGTCTAAAACTGCTGTTACAGGTTGGGAGAGTGACCTCTCATCGGTTTTACTGCTGTCACTCCTGATTCCACCGCCTGCCCAGGGACAGAAGAGACCAGGGAAAGTGTCCGCGTCCCGAGCAGAGAAACATCTTGTCATCTTCAAGAAGGTTTATATTTTTCCTAATTAATATAAAGATGATTCATTATTATAATATTGCGACCATTGTAATGCCTATTGATACACGAAAGGTTCTTTTCACTGATGTTTAATGTTGAACTTGTCATCTTCAAACAGCTGCATTCTTGCATTCTTCAGCTTGCCAACAGGTTTCACCATGACATCATCACGTCCACCCAACACCGCAGAACAAAAATACAGACAATTTTTACGTCTGTTTGTGTGTATCTCGACACCATTACTACCAGCACTCAACCATATCTCCTGGCTGTTGGAGTAAGGAAGGATGCAGTCCACCAGTTCTTCATCATTCTGGATAGGAGTGCCATACCTTGCAGGTCAACCTCTTCTCTAGGGGCTTTCAATGAGCTGTTTAAGGCACATTTTGTTTGTTCGGCACATCGTACAACTCCATGCGCCATAACATGTACATGTTCATGTTCCAGACCACGGTGTACAACATCGAAGTTGGCAAAGTCAAGGAGAGTCCTCTTGTTGCTGAAGTAAGGGCGAGGTTGCTCAATTAGTGCTTGAGGTTCTCCTCCGTCATGAGGTGCTTTGTTTGTCAGGCTGAATTAAAAAGTTCCAATATGCTTGTTAGGCACTTATGTTTAGTTCATGGTTACCTGCCTGGAAGAAACCTTTCCCTTAAATGTGTTCAGACTGGATGTGGATCTGTGTTCGGTACTTTTTCTGGGTTTAAAAAGCACACCAAACACCAAGCACACAGAGTTTTTAGACCAGCAGGCTGAAACTGATGTTACTTTAAACAGTGCAGGAGAGGTTGTGGCAAGTAATGTAGATGAGATGCCAACATCATCTGAACCTTTAGGAAATTCCGAGAGGAGCACTCTTGCTATGTGTGCCTCTGCTGTTGCACAACTCAAGGCAGCTGGAATAAGTCAGTCAACTGTAAACAGTTTTGTCTCATCCATGGAAGAAGTGTTTTTTGAGATTAATAGTCAGGCTAAAGATGCAGCTTTGCAGTGCTCATCTCCTCAGGACACTGAAAATAAGAATAAAATAGAGAAATCCTTGGAAAATGTAAAAATAGTTGGAAAATGGAAATCCCTTCACATGCTTAAATACAGAAGCCAAACGAAACAAACATTTCAAAGAGAAATGGGGAAAAGTTGAATCTGTTGAAAAGGTGCTTGGCACAAGAATTGATAGCAGGAGAAACAAATCTACCGAGACATATGACCAGGTCATTATAACAGATACGTTTTCATATGTTCCCATCCTAGAAACGCTTAAGACAATTTTTGATAACCTACAACTAACCAACATATTCAAGCCCAGGCACATTCCCAGAGAAGGTGTTTATACAGACATAAGAGATGCCAACTATTTTAAAGAAAATCTGTTATTTTCTAAAGAGAACGATGCATTGCAGATTCAACAGTTTTATGACGACTTTGAAACAGCGAATCCCTTGGGCTCTAAAAAAAGGTAGCCATAGATTAGGGGCTATATATTTCACTTTGAGAAATTTTCCCCCAATCTTTAATTCGGCATTGACTAATATTCATTCATGTGCTCTTCTCCACGCACAGGACATAAAACGTTACGGTTTTAATCTGACACTGGAACCACTGGTGAATGATATAAAAGTACTTGAGACAGAGGGACTTAACATTTCCATGTCTGAAAGTGTTATTCATGGTACCATTGTCCAGGTCACTGGGGATAATTTGGGTTTGCATGGTCTGTGTGGCTTTGTGGAATCATTTAGTGCTCGCTATTGCTGTCGTTTCTGTCTCCTTGAGAAAGCTTGTTTTCAAACTGTCCTCTGTGAAGACAATCCTGAAGTTGTATTAAGAACCATTGAGATGCACGCCCAGCACTGTCACTGATTACAGTTTAATGTAACAGTAAGCTGACAACATCCTAATTAACACCGCAACTGCAAATTAACCACACGGAGATAACCATGGCAACCGGTCAAACAAATTTTCTTTTTAAGATCATTCTGCTCGCGCATCCGCCGTGTTGATAAACAAATAATCCCCCTATAGCGCGACTGTGGTCCACTTTAAAAAAAATTAATTAAAATCATTAATTAATAAAAAAAAAACAGTTAAAATTTTTTGTAACCGTTCACACCCCTAGTTACAACCGACAGCGAAATCGGCCCCCTAGAGTAAAAATGCTTGATGGAAGTAATGATTTGGGACTGAACGCTATACAATCCTGGTGTATATTGCGCAACATGCTGTTGCTATTTGGTGATTTATTTCAGACAGGTGATGCTTATTGGCGTCTTCTACTTTTGCTTCTACAGATTGTTAACATTGCTTTTTCACCTGTCCTCTCAGAAGGCATGACCATATATACCTCAAACACTTGCAGCAGTTTTTTCCTCAACTCAACCTCCTACCAAAGCATCATTTCATGATTCATTTACCTCGTATTATAAGGACCATTGCCCCAATTCTGCACATGTGGTGCAAGCGTTATTAAGCCAAACATAATTTCTTTAAGAAACAATTAAAAAACTTTAAAAACATTACACAAACTTTAGCCAAAAAGCACCAGAGTTGTATGGCATTCTATCGAGAATCCTTTAACAAGGAAAGACTAACTTCAGGCCCGGGAAAAATGCTTACACTAAGTGAGCTCAAAAACGGCCCAGACATTGCTTCCAAATTCGGAGCTGAATTGTCAACCAGTATTTTTTCTGCCAAATGGATTAAATACCATGGTACAGAGTACCGCCGCGACTTCATAATCTGTACTGAGGTAGCATTTGAGATGCCCGTGTTTTGTAAGATAGTCTATTGCTGTGAAGGATGAAGCTGTTTTACTCTGTGGAAAAATGATTGAAACCATTTGTTTTGAACATCATTATCATGCCTTTAAGGGGAGACTGCATCCAGACAATGTTCGAAAAGTGTTGCACATTGATGAGCTATGTTACTTTAAACCATTTGATGTTCAAATGAGTTATGGAACGACAGATTCCTCAAAGTACATTCTTCCATTATTGTCATTTTCTGTAGCTCTGAATGATTTTAAATGTCTTTGTTTCCGCCATGAGATTTAAGCATGTCAGCCTGACAGTTTGCATTAAAAATAAAGAAGTTTAACTGCATTATTTTCTGATAACTTGTCATTTTTACTTATTTCATAAATATTCTGTTTTTTTTTTTTTATTTTAAATTAGAACATTCAGAAGTTTTAATGACACTCTGCAGTGTTAATGTGTCATTATTTAACCTACTCACTGTTTTTTCACTGCACCAGAGTAACTTCAAATAACTCAATGCAGTGTTAATCAGCATTCAGAGTTGATGGTCAAATAGCAAAGACCCACCGCCACTGCTATACAGTGTATATGAGTGTTAATCTTTAACTATATTTGGAGTTAATTTAACTCTAAAATTGTAACACTTTGAAAATAGTTAATTTAACTCCAATTCTGAGTGGGACACTCGGAAATGGTGTTAAATTTAACTCTTTTAGTGTTACTTTAACACTTCAAAATTTACTGTGTAGCTATCCGAAAGTAGCCGTTCTTATTGGCAGAGCATAGGCTACATTACGTTAGCTTGAAGTCTGTGTAATGCTGTATAGGCTATTCAAGGCATCATTTATCTTGCTTTGCTAATGTTGTTCTCTTTCTTTATTAGACAGTATCGGCTTCCTGTGTTGTCCAGGCCATCAGAGCTAATTACCCAGCACAAGATGGGCAGTACCGTGGCAACCAGGAGACAGTAGATGCTCAAGTTGAGCTTTGACTATTTTGACTTTAGCAAATGCACACTACACGTTTTATTTTTGTAAATAGTTCATATTATTTCATGAATAAAACTTTAAATTCACGTTGGTTGTTGTGATCAAATGCTGTTATACAAAAGTAGTCCTACTGTATAAGACAAACCCTTATTTCAACTGGGGAGAAAAGAGAGTACAAATACTTGATATGCAGCTGAGCTACTGTAATCAGCAAATATTTTTATGCTGTACAGTAATATACAAATGATGCGTTTGAAAAAACGAGGCCAGAAGTCTAAAGTAGTCAACGTTTCACAGGGATATGTTTACACAAAGTTTGCTCGCGCTAACAATTGTGCTAGAACCATGGATCCTTCCCCATCCAAACGGAAACAGGCAGGCGGTGCAGCGAGTGCAATGCACTGTGGGAGTTGGAGGATTTCTTACTTTTGAGCCAGAGAGACACTTTCTGCCTTTTCTCAGACTACGATTTTGCACATTTATAATACATATGATTATTTACTTCATTAACCTTCAAATCTCCACCGGTGAAGTATCCCTTTAATGTTCTAATATTTTTTATTTTATTCCGTCATTCATATAAAACGAGGGCTTACCGGTTAGAAAAAGGGTAAAATCCCAACCACAGGACACGTTGACGACCCTCTGCTTGAGTGCGGGGCCGAGGTTGAAAGCGGAGACGTCTGACGTGTGGCCCAGCCCCAGCTGCCCCCTGTGGTTCTGCCCACACGACCACACCTCCCCATCCTCTGGAATCACAACACTGTATTAGGCCACAACACTTCCACCTAAACATCTACCAACAGCGAGGGACACATTTAAAACAAGAGCGTAAAAATAAGGAGGTCACACACACACACACACACACACACACACACACACACACACACACACACACACACACACACACACACACACACACACACACACACACACACATTCAGTCATTGCATATTTGGACTGACATATTTGGTGATAATCAAGCGTGGGCAGTCCTTACATATGGACCTGACTGCTACATGGGGCTAGCACTAGTTCTGGCAATGAGCCCAACCCCTAATCCCTCTAGCAATATACAAATTATGACTAATCATTTGAAGTACTTATTAGTTGCTTTGGCACTGACCCTGACCCTAATCCCGGTGGCAATATATGATATTTTTAGAAACTGTAAACGATAAACAATGACCAAACACTAGCATTGGTCCTAGTTTTGAGCAGCACTTGGAGTTTAACTACGTGTTTCCTCTTTATATAAAGGGTTGATTAACCGGGTATAGTGCCATCGGTCAGAACGAACCAAGGCCATTTGAACGAGACTATCTGAAAAATCACTACATTTCATTGTATCCTGATGTCCAGTCAAATATTTAGTTTTATATCTTCCACAAACACTGTATTCATTTAATAGTTGTGTGATTGTGTGTATTGATAAGTGATGTTATGAGTAGATGAGTAGATAGACCCTGCTGTAGATCTGCTGCATTGAGCCAGCCAATATTGTTTCCAATGTGGCCTTCTAAGATCAGAACCTTAGAAGGCTTTCAGTTACCAATCAAGTTGTGTCAAACCGACAACAACCATTTTGTGAGCAAGTGGCTATTACCTCACATTTCTTGGAACCTTAAAATAATGATGGTCAATACAATTCATCTTGGAGTGAATATCAATACAGTGGGGTTATTTTTATGGATGATTGAGCTGATTATTGAAATCTAGCTAAAAATTGCTTTGCCAGTAGATTATCCACACTGGTAGGTACAGAGTCTATTGCGTTATAGTCTAACCATCATTATAGAAGTTGTGGAAGTTACACATTCATCAGGCTGATTCAATCAAATACTGGAGTACAGAACAAACAAAGCTGTCGCTAGCATAGTACATTTAATATTTGTTCATTGCATGAGATAGGTTTCTTATGTTGGTACAAAATCACAAGATATGCTCAGGATATAAAGTATAGCCTAATATAGGGTATCTTGACCACAGCCATATATTCTCTACTCTACTGTCTAGTCTCTAGTGTTATTCTCTACTTTAATTCCCTATCACTCTTAATTTTCCCAGGCCACGGCAAGAACCACAAAGATGCTGCCTCTGTGCGTGCCACACATCCCATCCCTGCTGCCTGTGGAATCTACTACTTTGAGGTCAAGATTATCAGCAAAGGGCGGGACGGGTGAGT
Source organism: Merlangius merlangus (assembly GCA_900323355.1). NCBI lineage: Eukaryota > Metazoa > Chordata > Actinopteri > Gadiformes > Gadidae > Merlangius > Merlangius merlangus. The sequence goes on along the minus strand of OOFH01053242.1, from coordinate 3,257 downwards.
GGACCGACTGTCACCGGTTAACCTTGGGTTTTAGTCGCCTAAAATCCAATGATGTCGTCTTTTAGATTCCACTAATCCATCTATAGGTCTATGGCCTGCTGCTCCTCCTCACCACACGCGCTGATCACTCACCACTCACTTAGAATGTAATATAAAGCCATGTTGTGGAGGCAGAAGTTTAATACGCATCTTAAAATCCAAGTGTATGGGTGCCGTACAATGAAAGATTAATTATGATGAAATTCCTTAAAAAGCTGATGCATTAGCTAAGTGTTTTGTTGTGGAAGCAACAAATTTGTTACCTCCAAATGTTTAACATTTGTCTTCACAGCTGTGTTGCAATCTGGGTTTGTCTAATTATTTATATAATATGATTCATTGTTAATGTGGTAATGGTCAAATATTGACCATTTGACCCCTATTTTAGGAAGTGTTTTCAAATGAACACAGAATTGTTGTGAGATGTGCGGTTGTTCTGAAATCCAGCTTAAGCAGGACATAAGGAGGTCTTCGTTACTTACATCAAGTAAGGCATTGTGGAGACAGCAATTGATTCTGAGCAACATTAAAGTTGCAATACGTAACATTTCATCTTGCTTGTAGCTTAAAATTACCTGGACATATCTGTAGTCAATATTGATCGATAGTGATTAAAATCATGTTATCAATAAAATCACATCCTATAACAAAGAAAACAAAACTGCTGCTCAGCCTGTACCCCTCTTTGATTATAATAAGCTTCTGCAGCTGGGCGTGTCTCACCTTGCTAGACACTCCCAAAACCCCTCCCATTGACTCCATCCACCTGGCCCCACTACACTGAGGACAGTCAGTTCATGTCACCCGTTGGGACGCCAGTTATAGTGGACAGAACTCCGCTCAATCGTACCTAATCAACTTTAATAAACCCCAGAGGTGTGACCCTAAAAATAAAAGACACAATCCCTCCTCCCACCCTCTCTTCCTCGAGCCCTCAGCTCTTGTCTCTCCAGCCTTCACCTCTTGTCTCTCCAGGCTTTATCTCTTCAACCTTCACCTCTTGTCTCTCCAGCCTTCACCTCTTGTCTCTCCAGGCTTTATCTCTTCAACCTTCAGCTCTTGTCTCTCAAGCCTTAATCTCTTGTCTCTCCAGCCTTAACCTCTTGTCTCTTCAGCACTCACATCTTGTCTCATCAGCCCTCACCTCTCTCCAGCCCCCATCTCTTGTATGTCCATCTCATTTGTCATTTCTAAATGGCATCCCAGCCTTGCTGCCATTTTCTACAGCCCTGTGAAAGTAGGAGTTGTCGTGAAGTTAATGTGTAGTACATTGAGCTTTAAAACGAATGCCCACTGGTTACATTCAGCTTATTCTTACCAACCTTGCTCTTATGCAAGTAAGGGATAAATAATCAAATGTAATAACCAATTAAACCTTCGGACGAGTCAAGATTTTTCTCTCTATAAACTGATTGGGCTGTTTAGTCACAGCGGATTACATTTCAATATGCCCAGCCGAGAGACTGCGGGGCAAAGTTACAGCCCTGTACGAAAGGGGGCTGCAGAATAGCCAGTGTGGGCTACATTTAAATAAGTTGTTGATGGTTGATGCTCACAGCCTTGGAGACCGACACCCTCCTACACTCATCCTCGCAACATATTGGTGCTCTGCATGCACAATTTAGAATTATAACTTTATTCTTATAAGCACTGTAACTACGTGCTTCAGTCTTGAAGACCTCGAGCGCGGTCTCGAGGTCTTCGTACTGCCTTCCACTGGCAAAAAGACCACATAATCCCAAAATCTATTGATTCAGAGAAGATTTCTCAATTAAAACTCTTTGGAGGTGGTGGCCAGGGTTCTGCTTTGGTTGAACGTGAAATCCTTTTGGTGGGCATCAAGGAATTTAGATGAGGGAAAACCCCTGCTTATCTAATGATATGTTTGATATTGTCTATGTCATTTGTTTTATATCGTTTGTCTCTATCATCACCACTGTGCCGTGTTTCTGCTGTTTCCATACAGGTACATGGGCATTGGCCTGTCTGCCCAGGGAGTCAACATGAACAGACTGCCTGGTGAGTAAGGAGGGATTATGGGACTTAACCTACATCATGTGTGTATAGAAACAAAAAAGTGTCTAAAAATGTGCGTCCAACTAGGCAACAGGTGTGAGCAGGTTATTTGTTGTTTACACGGCCACTTGATGTGCTGTGTGGTTCTCCTAAGAGCAATCCCATGTGTGGACTTCCTGGCTCTTGGCCAGGAAGTCATTGGCTGTACCAAACTTCCTTAAGCCTAAGCTAATAAAAAAACAAACAAATAAACAATAGTACCCTCTCTGGTTCCAATTGGCCTTGCTTAAAGTCTTCAAAATGGTGGAAAAGGGCCCTTTTTGTGAGTTCTACAGATGCTCTGTGTAATGTACAGCATGCATTGGCTCAGAACACGAAAGAACAACACTGACTGTGCCTTTGTCAAGCATTATGCTAAGGGGCATTGTTCCCTTGTGGGGTTGAATGATGGAGGGCTGTAATAATGTGCATATCAACAGCAGAGGAGTGACATTTTTTAAAATAGTCTTTAAGAGGAAGGATTGAACAGTGCTATTGTGAGACGGAGACAGTTATGTCCATCATGAGTACAGCAATATATTAGAAATGTCTGAAGCAGTGCCAACTGGGCTGTTTCTATTGGGCCCCTAGACAATCGCTTTAAGGCCATATAAACTATAATGGGTGTGAAGGCTTATTTCCTTTAATGTGTTGGTATCTATGGCACTCATGTCCTTTTGAAATAAACCGGTTGTTGAAGATCAGAAGGCCCCCCCCTCTCTGTAGGGCACCATTAGATCCTGCTTGTGGTCCTGCTGCTATTTACAGGACAGCTTCCGGCAGGTACAGGATTGAGGGGGCCATCATGTGTGAATAAGCCGGATAAATAGACCACTAGACTACTATTGGTTGTAGATCTCTGGGCTGGGGGAAACTGCAGCAGTTGCAGTCACAATGAGCACGTCCAGAAGTCACACAGGGTTCTGCTCTCCTACCATAGATGACCTGGAAGAGTGGGCCTAGTTTGACCCACTGTGTGTGTGTGTGTGTGTGTGTGTGTGTGTGTGTGTGTGTTCTCGCTCTCTCTCTCTCTCTCTCTCTCTCTCTCTCTCTCTCTCTCTCTCTCTCTCTCTCTCCCTCTCTCTCTCTCTCTCTCTCTCCCTCTCTCTCTCTCTCTCTCTCTCTCTCTCTCTCCCCCTCTCTCTCTCTCTCTCTTTGTCTCC
>OOFH01053235.1:0-15653 GCA_900323355.1 Merlangius merlangus | reverse complement strand
CCCCCCCCCTCGTCGACAATCCGCGGACCCTGCTGTAATGTCCGATTATCTTTTTATCATCCCATCCCACTTTAAATTTCAAAAACTAACGAACACTCCGTTCAAAAAAGTCAGGCGTTGCTGGAAAACGTCTTGCGTGTGTGCGCAGTCAAGCTCTTCGTTCGATAGCCGCTTTACTTTTTTTGTTAAAGGCTCAATGTTTTCGTTACTTTCTTGTGTAGAACTTGGGCTAATAGTCGGAACTTCTGCCATTTTCAAACCCTTTTGCAGTTTGTTGGCGCGGGCGCGCGCTTTAATCATTTTTTAGACTAACTGAGCCAAGTGACCCGATACCGTAGAATAGCGGGCCGTAGCTCTCGCTTCTGAAGGACAAGTGGGATGATAACACGTCATATAGGCCTAGAATGAAACGCGATTCATATTTAGTGCGGCATTACTGAGTTTGTGAATCAGAGGTAGGCAGATTGCGAAGGCAGATTGAACTTGCTGATTGTGTATGGTAAACTCTGATTCTAAGCTATCATTTATAATCGTTGTGAATGTTGCGACGGACCGGAGCCGGGGCCTTTGGTATGGCAATAGGGCCTGTGTTGTGGCAGGTCCGATTACTTTCTGTTTGATTATCTTGCTTTATGGTTTCGGTTGTTCCGGTGATACACCGAATTCTGCGACCCATCGAAAAGTGTGACCCGGTCTTTTTTTTCTTGATACAATAGTTAATTCTAAACAGCATTTTACACTGTATAGCCTATATAGGAAATACTCAAAGGTATATCAACTAATTAAACACTTAGCTTTTTATGGGGAAAAAAGCAAAGGTGATGGACCATAAACGCCCTATCCATTGTATGGGTCTGTTAAATGCTAATCAAATAAAATCTATTTATTAAGTAGCTACATTTAATAACAAGGGGGGTTGGGGGAGATCTTATGTTTTATTTATGTTTTTGTTATAATGCACACCGTTTTTTTGACTTCTGCCTGTCTACTTCAAACTCGTGCTGTGCATTTTGCAGAAAACAACAGCGCTCCTGGGCTCACCACTTTGCGGTGGGTCGCAGAATTCGGCTTATCACCGGATTGGGGTTTTGCAAAGACTATACTTGGTTTGGCTTGCGTTTACATCCAACAGCACACATTCCACTCATCCATCCGCATCACTCACCACTGATTATACAGATACAATTATTATTATTATTATTATTATTATTATCTTATTTCACAATTCTATTAGTGACACATATAGTTGGCCAGAAGGAGCCAACGATTTATCAAAACACATTATCCAGGTAGGCTGCTCAGCTCTGCCTCCGAGGCACTGCCACCGATCAGGGTGCTTCCTTACGATGGCCACTAGGTGGTGCTATGCTTGTATTGTATTTTCATGACGAAGACACGATATTTAAAAAGTTTGGAGACTTTATGCTCCACACAATCAGTAGATATTATTGTACTTTTCACAAAAAAATACTTTTCCCTTTACAATCCAGCTAGGCAAGATTCAGGCAGCATAAAAACAAAAGTTCTCTTTGACCTCCATTTTTATGTTTATAGCTAGGCCTAGCCTACTCGGGTTTCAGAAAAGAAACAAGTAATGTTGTCCATTTGTCAACAGGTCATCCCCCATGGCCAAATCTTGTTTATTATCCAGTTCCTCTTAATTCTAACTGAGGTACCGGGTGTCTTATTGCAATATGTCGTGTTTCAAGGTCACTCATTGAAAAGGACAACCTGAAAGACTGGAAACCGGGCAATATAATGCCATATAAATGTTTCTACATCCTCAATAACATGCTCAGGGTTTGACCATCCATTGAACCTTTTCTATGCATATTGGCTCAGTTATTTGTCAATATAAAGCGTCAGTAGTAGTACTAGTCATAATTCCTCAATAATATATTGTATCTATGATATGTCCACACAGGAGATATTTATGTTCGCATGTGGTCGCTAATGGGTGCAGGGGCATCAAAGTATTTCCCCTTCAATATTTTCCACAGTGAACTTCTGTTGTCTCCTATAGGGCCTACATTCTCCTTTACATTAGCTCGACCCTTGAGGTGATAACAGCCCTTACTCATTCTCTGTCCACAAATCCCTAACCCTGGTCATTAATCTCTTTCTCCCAATGTGTCAGGGCCCTGGAGTGTCCTGCTACTAGATAACCACCCGGACAATGCTACGGGTGTTTACGTGAGGGGCCTGCCGAATGTGTATGTTTAACGAGGTGGTGGTATTGACTGACAGAAAAGGCTACACATTTCTCCATAACTGAAACTGCAGATAGGAGTTGAACATGAGCTTTGTTTACATGCCACACACGGCCAGTGGACATGCAGCTTCACATTGAGGGTGTATGTCAAGGAGTTGTGAAATGATTGCTGCTGAATGCAATTCAGTTTTCAATTGGAAACTAGTATAAAATAAGGTTTATACAAAGAACTTTGTTTGGGTCCAAACAGCTACTTTTTATAATTGTATAGGCCTTAATGTATATAATACAGTGAAATAAAGTAAAAAACTTTGTTATAACACATATAATAAGGGGCTCTGCCACTCCTTAAATGTCGAGCATACCTTGTGTCACAATTTATCGACTTATTGACGGTTTGCTATTTGTATAGTATTTAAGGAAGGCTTAGAAGATTGAACCTCAAATAAGGGTTTAGGAGATAACAACATTGCTGCCGTTTTACCAGAATGAGTAGGGGGCTGGACATGGTCAACACAAGTATATTAGTGGGGGGATCTCAGGGATATTTCCAGACTGCCAATACAAAATGGAGACTACAGGTGGAAGAATGTCCATTTTCCTGCTGCTTCTGATGCAAGGTAGGCCACATTTAATCAATGTTCTCCTTTGGAACCTCAATCTCTGCTTGATGGAAAATAACATGTAGATGTCAAATAGGAGTGTGTTTTATTTATTTACTGCAGTGCAACAAGCGGTACTAATGTTATCTCCCGTTCATCCTTCACCCCAAAGCGACCCTGGCCTCCGGGGCGGCGGAGGTCAAGCCTTCCTCCAACCCTGTCCTCGTGGGCCAGACGCTGGTGCTTGCGTTGTCCCCGGCCACCACAGTCACCAGCGGGAGCTGGTCCCTGGGCACCACGGTCATCCTCAACTGGTTGGGCTCTCAGGCCGCAGTGTTCCCCAGCTACACCGGCAGAGCCTCGGTGGACACGGCCACCAACACCCTGACACTCCTCTCTGTCACGCTGGCTGACGCGGGTGTCTACACCGTGAAGAGCACCGACTCGGCGCTGACCGCTAGCATCGCCATCACTGTACTGGGTGAGACTGACGCGGTTGTTTGTCTGTGTTTGATCAAGGCGAATCTTATTGCCAGAAACATAGAACCACACAGAGGCAGACCGGGCACGGACATTCTTAGGACCGTCAACTACATATTGAGGGCATAATATTCCAAAAAGATAAAAAGTGCTAGACAAAAATACTAATCAAAATAAATGTTAAGATAAATATGGCCAACCGAGGGTAACCAGCAAGTAACATGGACGACGTTCCCTCCCTACTCAGATTCCAACAAATGAAGCCATCCCAAAAAGGTTAGAACGGGGAAGACAAGTCATTTATTTTACATTTAACTAAACGAAACTTAGGGGTAGGAAACTCACATGATCACACTGCACTTGTGTCTGAACAGGAAAAGGCCACCAAGGTGTGGTCCACTATTGATTTGTAAACGTAACTGCCACCATCAGTAGGGATCACACCCTCACAATAAACATGTGCACCAATTAACTCAACATCCCACCAACTCAAACAAACACAACAGTCTAGCATGCAAAGAAACATGAAAACAGGGAGGGACATTAACACAAACACATAACTTTCCTCCCGCAAAGGTCTTTGAGTTGTCCTTTAATGCTGTTCTCTCGGCTCTCACCAGAAACTAAGAGTTGGTCTCAAAGGGAGAAGTAGGCTACACAGGCCTTGTATGGGTGAATGGGCCCCAAAAGCCCTACAGGGAAGGGTTAGGGCGAAACAAGTGTAGACCTAATCAGGGCTTTGCCCCTCTGGCATTAGATATTAAGAACTTGGCCGGCCTAGGGGAACCAGTCAGTAGCATGGATGCTGTCCACAATAATCCAACCTATTAGTAAGCAATGCATGGACGTTCTTCAATGTCTTGTGTTGACATGAGTCCCCTTAGTCTTGTTTTGCTTTTCAGGTGATAGTAGGCCGACCCTGTCACTGACTTGACGTGGCTCTTGAATTTAGATCTGAATCCATTATAACACCAAGATGTCTGGCTTGGTTTTTGTTTTCAAGGAGAGGGCGTCAAGGTGTAGGCTAATATTCAGTCTTTTATCTTTGCATCAAAAACAATTATCTCAGTTTTGTCCTTAATTAGTTGGAGAAAATGTTGCTCAATGCACTGGCACAGCAGATCTACTGGACGATACTTAGCTGGTGATCCGGTCATAAGAACAAGAAAGCAATCAGTATATGGTATACAGGGTAAATGGTTACGGGGTAAAAAAAAAAAATAATTAAATCCGATGATAAAAATTCCAAAATCCAACTGCATGCAAATCTTTTTATGTCACAAGTCAAAGTTATATTAAATTATGAGGTAGAATATAAAGTCATAAAGGGGCATGTGCATTAAAGAAATCACAGACTGTTAAGACGCCTGATGGAAACTCTGGGATACAAACAGACCTTCAGTCTGCAGGTGGTACCGGTACTGGTACCAGTTTGGCCTGCAAGAAGGCAGCAGACTGAACAGTTGATGTACTGGGTGGTAGGAGTCCTTAATAATCCTGCAAGTTTTTATGAGGCAGCGTGTGTGGTAGATGCCCTGTTGGGCTGGGCTCTCTGCCATTGGAAGAGCCGTTGCCGAGCTGGTTTGCCCGTCTTACCTGTGTGGCCAGACCAGGTAGGGTCATCGTTGATGTGCAAACAGAGCTCCTAAAGCAGCTGACCCTTTCTACCACAGCTCCATTGATGGGGTCCTGCTAGTGGCTTAGGTTTAATGTATTCTAACTAAACATACATTTAACGTCATCCTCAGGGCGTGGTTTTTGTGTAAACGTGCACTCATGTGGGACAGATAGGTTGATCAATAGATTGATCAATGGATAGATAGTTTTCACAATGACTTATTATGAATGGTGATGAAATCTATTCACTGTTTCTCCATTGTTGGTCTTTCTGAGTCATTCACAAACCCCCTCTTAACCCTTCCACTCCCTCTCTTTCGCTCTCCCACTCCTTCTCTATCTCATTCTCTCTGCTCTGCCCTTATGAATAAAGGGTAAGGGGTGACTCAAAGCAATCTCTGTACCTTATCAGTTCCACGGCACCCAATTCTGCTGTGTCAATATCACCCTTACATCCTAAAACTTCATTAACCCTATAACGTTCACTCCCTCTCCCTGTCTCTCTGTCTCTCTGTCTCTGTCTCTCTGTCTCTCTGTCTCTGTCTCTGTCTCTGTCTCTCTCTCTCTCTCTCTCTCTCTCTCTCTCTCTCTCTCTCTCTCTCTCTCTCTCTCTCTCTCTCGCCCCCCAAAGAGGCCATCTCCAATGTGGAACTGAAGACCAACAATACTGTTTTCGTGGAGTTCCGAGACCCTGCAGTTTTCACCTGCTCGGCCAAGGGCTCCTCCCCCACCTTCCTCTGGATGAACGGCAGCTCGGTGGTCACCGTGGGCAACTGGGTACAGATCAGCGCCGGAGGCTCCACCCTGACCATCCTCAACATGACCCGCTACGATCAGGGGCCACTCACGTGCAATGTGTCCAACGCCATCAGCAGTGAAATCAGCCAATCGCTGAACCTCACTATCTACTGTGAGTAGATAGCTAAGTTCACCCTCTCCTGTTTCATTTGAAATAGCAATATAATAATGAACAAAAATAATTAAATTATGAATATAAGGTAGAGAGATAGATAGATAGGTTGATTGTGTGGATGAATGAAAAAATAAATAGTTGGATGGATGAATGGGAGAATTAATACAGAAATTGTTGGATAAATAGGTGGATGGATAGATGGATTCATAAATAGATGGATGGGTGGATGGTTAGATACAAATATTGATGGATAGAAAGTTAGATAGATCATATATAGATATATAGATAGAGAGATAGAGAGAGATATATGTATATATATATATATATATATATATATATATATATAGAGAGAGAGAGAGATAGAGAGAGAGAGAGAGAGAGAGGGAGAGGGAGAGGGAGATAGATAGATAGATAGATAGATAGATAGATAGATAGATAGATAGATAGATAGATAGATAGATAGATAGATAGATAGATAGATAGATAGATAGATAGATAGATAGATAGATAGATAGATAGATAGATAGATAGATAGATAGATAGATAGATAGAAAGATTCATAGATAGATTCATAGATAGATTCATAGATAGATAGATTCATAGATTGCATTCTCCACAGTCCAGCCTACTTCCCTAATCCTCTATTCCCTTCTCCTCCTGGCCTCAGATGGTCCTGACCACATGGAGCTCAGAGGCAACGGGCAGAACATCAGCGACTTTCTCTTGGGAAGTGACCTGAACGTGTCCTGCTCAGCACAGTCTAACCCCCGCGCCGAGCTCCAGTGGGCCATCCAGGGAAACCGCCTTAACACCACCGGCCCAGACTTGAAGCTCTACAGCGTCAGCGAGAAGGACAGCGGGCTGTACTCCTGTCTGGCCTACAACAACGTCACCCAATTGTACAGCAACATCACCAAGTCCATCAACATAGGTAGGAATCTCTGCAATCTTTGCATATGCATTACTATTTTGCTGTCATGGTTACCTTAAATATCTATCCATCTAACACATCCATCTATCCACTGTCCTTAGATATATTCAGCCATTCATTCATTCATCTATATAGCACCCAGCTATAAATTCACCCATCTTCAGTTGTGTTCTTTGCTTTTCTTCTCTCCTTAGCATCAGGGTCAGAGCAGCGTGGAGTGACTGTGTGGCTCCTGCCCTTCCTGTCCATGTATGCCGTCCTATCAACGTTTTCAGGCAAGTCCTATGCAAACTAACCGGCATTACTGGTACTACAGTATAGAGTCGGGATCTGTAATTATTTAGAGGTTATTACTTTCCTGTATTATGATTCAGCTCACTAATGTGTCAATGGAACATGAATGCTGTTTTGAAGCCGAACTTGAAGGCCTTTCATTGTGAGAAAGGTTTGAATCATAAGGGTCATGCTGTTGGCATGGTGGGCAACGCAGTGTTGTAAACACTCAATTGTGAAGCCCTAGTTAAACATTAACAGTGCATTACGGCGTAAACTGGAAAAATATATTTGAGCCCTATTGTAGTTGATTAAACATACAAGAAGACACACACTGTGTTATCAACAGTACGGCTTTAGATGACAACTAACTTTATTTTCATCTCTTTGTTTCACAGATAACTTTTAGATAATCCCTTACCCTTCTGTTATGTTATAAAACTGTTGGTACTATCCAAAGCTAAATGTTAAAAAATATATATTCTGTTTAATCTTTAACTTTATTCGGCCCACACATAGCTTTTTTGATTGAATGTTGTTTTTCAGATATTCTAATTGACTTCACTTGTATAGATGAAAAGATATAGACAGTAATGCATTATTATTCATTTTCATAAAAACATTACTTATTATAATCAGGTACCATTAGGACATCCATTATTTTGGGTGCATTAAAAACAAGTAACATAACTTGGGAATAAAACAATTTGTATTATTATTACTTAATTACTTAGATTCCATAATGTGTGTGTATTATTTTGTAAATAAATGTCATAAAAAATTCTGAAACATCAAATAGTTGTTTTTCCTGGATAGTTTTATATATTAGTCCTGATCATTGCATTTACAATGTGCTTCTAAGTAATATTTCACTAAATAAAGTTAAACTATGTTGTTTTCCTATTTCGAAAAATGGACAGATATTAATGTCGATATGGAAAGGCATAAACAGTATTAGAAATAATATATATTTGTGTTGTATGTGTGTGTGTATATGTGAAGTTTAGAGCGAGAAATAGCAAGAAAAAAAGAGGAGAGAGAAAGGTGAGAAAAGAGAGGGAGAGGGAAAGACAAATGTGTCAAGGGGGAAGGACTTCTTTCCAATATCATTCTTTGGAAAAGCAAATAGACTCAGGGTTTTATAAATGGTCATTACATTCGTCATCAGCAGACACTCCCATGAATATGAATGTAATCACTCATATATATGAAACAGTTTTGCTAAAATACATTCCTCAAATATTTAATTTTGAATAAGCAACTTCATTTATTTGATTTAATACCTGTCCAAGCAAGTATTATTGACATCCATGTTAAGTTAATATTTCTCAAAATTACAAGGCAAAGTTTTTGATGGGCCATTTATTTACTTTTGTATTGTTCTGGAACAATCACCAAGGTGTGTGCGCCACATGACATTTCTGATAAAAAAAGATGTATCCTCATGCACCTGTCCCTATTAAATGACCAACGGTTTACAGTAAATGTCCATGGACACTCCTTGTGCATCTACTAATAACATTATGTCACCTCCGACCATGGCAAAACAAGGCATTGGCTTTATGTGGGTGTGAGCAGTAAGAGACCATGAGACCACAAAACTGTGATGTTGAGCAAATATTTGATCATAAGGTTACTGCAGAGACACAATAGCTAACTATAGGGGCAAATCAAGTCGGACTGAGAGTCATTTTGCTGGAAGAGAAGGAGATCTTATGCTAGAAGCGTTACAACTTTAGCAGAACTAACATGGAGTATCCAATGGCAACGTTCCTGACTATCATACTGCTCACAATTGCGGCAGGTGAGGTTACATAAGATTTGAGATATGAATAGTGCAATAAGAGGAAATGTTTAATTTGGCACTAATCTGTAATGGATGATGTATAAGACTGGATAAACGGTAAAAAAAAGAGCTCATGTTGGAATATTTCACCAACTGTTAACCGCTTTCAATCATTGTTCCTGATCTCTGGGATTTGGGAGAAAAAAAAAGATACAACAGAATATGAATACTGTTCTCCTTCCCTAGATCCAGCCTGTGGCACGTCGATCATTGCTTCTCGGAACCCTTTACCTGTTGGTAGTGATGTGACATTGAGCCTATCCAACCAAACCACAATCATTGCTGGGACCTGGATCTTTGAATCAATTCCCATTTTGATCATGTATGATGGTGGAAGTTTCATATTTGCAACTTGGAAAGAAAGGGTTACATTCAACCGGACCTCAGGAGAGCTGTCCATCAAATCTCTACAAGTGTCTGACTCAGGAATATATAAACTAGCAGGAGGGGAGCCATCTTTTGAAGTAGAGATCGCATTGTCTGTCCAAGGTAGGTCACTTAACGGACATGTACATATACAGGTATTTAATCTACACTATCCATGTGTAACATATAAACATACATGTACATAGATATAATTATCAATATAATACGGTGCAACAGTAACCTTCTGACAACATTAAAGTTGATTCTGAGCAAATAGTAGTTTGCTCAGTTGTGAAAATAATTTCCCAAAGGGAAGAAAGAAAAAGGGCTTGCCTCCAAATACAGCAGTCTAAGTCTGTCAAGTGAAAGCACTATCCCTCTATCCAGCTCCTGCAACATATGATGACATAGTCAAATTAAAGTTGATTTCTCAATCTTTCCTTCTCTGTTTCCACAGAGCTCATTTCAAACGTTACCCTGAGCGCCAACGCAGCCCATTTGGTCGAGTTCAATGACTCGGCGGTCTTCACCTGCTCCGTCTCCAACGGCTCCTCCCTGTCTTATGTCTGGACCAAAAACGGCTCTGTGGTCCCGCAGGATGCTGACGGGGTTCTGTTGAGTGGCGGAGGCGCCGTTCTCACCATCGCCAATGTGACCCGATACGACCATGGACCCTTCATGTGCACGGTGTCCAATGGCGTGAGCCGTGAATCGAGTGCCCTCATCCTGTTGAACATCAGCTGTACGTTTCAATGTTGAGCAACAAAAGTCCTGGATCAAATAAAAGATGTTGTGTATTGTTGATGAAAACTGTATCAAAGTAACAGTGCTTTGTGTTCCTGGCCAGACGGTCCGAGTAACCCAAAGATGGTCCCCAGGCCAATGATGGCCGCTTACAAGACGGGCTCCAACATCACTCTGTCCTGTCACGCTGAGTCCAGCCCCCCGGCGACTGTCCACTGGTTCTTTAATGACATGGACCTTAGCTTGTCTGGCCCAGAGATTCAACTCATTCACACCAAGGAAAACCAAACAGGATATTACATGTGTCTTCTTTACAACCCTGTGACATGCAGGTACAACAGCGTCAAGACCATGGTCCGAATTTTGGGTAAGAGCTGAATGCATTTTTAAACAATCCTGTATTTGAATACTCGAATCACGTACTTAGCATCACCATGAAGACATACAGTGTTCATTCACAGAAGTTGTACCTTTCCCTTCCTAGACCCTATTTACCATGTTTCCGTTAGTCGTGCGGGAGGGCCCGTGATCCTGGGCCAGTCGGTCACTTTGAGCTGTGACGTGAACGGGAGTGTAGATTCCATATCATGGTGGAAGAACGGCACCGCCATGATGGGCCATAACATGACATTGCTGAGAAACCGAAGTCTGACCCTTGACCCAGTCACTAAACCAGATGCTGTGGACTATAATTGTCAGGCGTTCAATTTCGTGAGCAACATGACAAGTAGTCCTTACAGGCTCATTGTTAACTGTAAGTACAAATCTATCGGTCTTTCTACGGGTGTGTGTGTGTGTGTGTTTGTGTGTGTGTGAGTGTTGGATGGACGGATGCATGTAATGTATTTCTACTCACCCGTCCTAGATGCTGTATACGGGTACATAACAATCCTTATGAGCCGTGGACGTATGAATGGGAGCAGACTCACTTGAGCAATTCAATGAATGAATTGTTGGACATGGTTGGACACTTCCTTTCCAACCATGGTCTTTGCCCTCGCAGATGGCCCTGAGGAGGTTGTGATCCGGGGGCCGTCCGTTGGTCTGGCAGGACATCAGGTGACCTTCAAATGCTCATCGTCTTCCGAGCCCCCGAGCCAATACAGATGGTACTTCAATGGCTCTCTGGTGGCCAACGCCTCCCAGTACGTCACCAAGCATCTGACCACAGCCATGAGCGGGAAATACATCTGCATGGCCTTCAACAATATCACCGGCTGGAACTCAACGGCCTACACCATGCTCACCGTTTACGGTAACTATTCATGCTCGTTGTTTTTACTCTAAGACGACTACTATAATTACAAACTTTATTGATCCCAGATAGAGAATCTGGGTCTATTTATTTTCTCCACTGTTAAGCCATTTCCCAGACACTGCAAAATGACATTGATTTGCAGGTCAGGGAAAGGCGTCCTGCTCATGGACATCGGTGTTCAAACCCAAAGCCTTTAGGCTGGGGTCGAACATCCTAACCACTAGACACCACTTTTTTTGGTCATTTTACTATTCATCGACGATGAATAACAACTTGATCATGAGGTCGACATGGAAAAATGCTTGACGTTGCTCTCTGTCTTGGTTTGCTTGTCTTGCAGATCCTATCACAGACGTCCAAATCAAGGGAAACTCGAGCTCCGCTATGCAAGGGCTCGCGTTCACGCTGACGTGTGACGCCACTGGGGTGGTGGAACATGTTCACTGGATGAAGGACGGAGAGGCCTTGCACGCGGGCAACACCACCTCCATGTACAATCACATGCTCAACTTCCATCCAGTCCACCAACAGGACAACGGAAACTACCATTGTTCAGCAACCAACGCTGTGAGCAACATGACCAGCCCTGAATACAGACTCCATGTCATTTGTGAGTAGCACGCTAAGAAGAAAAAGAGGCACAGTTTAGCGCTTATCGGCTTAATATTTTAGACAGCCCATTGCAAGCTGTGCTGAGCTAGTTTAGTACCATAGCCTACCTTGGAGGTAGGACTGTATTGTAGTGAAAATATGGTTAAGATAGATGTCTTGTTGAGGAAACACAGCTTCACTAGTCACCAAGGTAATCTGACAGTCTTGTGGTTAGCACTCCCAGTGGGTAAGGTTATGTCTCATCTCTTTGTGGTTACTCTCCACACCTCTTGGTATGCAAGGACCACAATGTGAGTATTTGCCTTCCTGAGTTGGCACACAAGTTTTGCCACTCCCGGGTCCTTGCATAAAAGTTTGGACTGCTGACTGTTGCAATACAGATTACACCAGAAAGTATTGACGACTTGAATGGTATGCCATCATTGTATACAAAACATGACCTTAGAAATATATTAAAGTTGAATTTGGTGTATCAATAAACCAATTGTGTTTTGATAGTGTGTTTGTAGCCCCCAACTGTCATGTTAACTTGCCCATGATGTTCTGCCTTTCCAGTTGGACCGTATACTCCCATCATTACGGGGCCTGGTGTAGCTGAGACAGGAGATAATGTGGTCTTCAAGTGCATGGCCTCCTCCTACCCTCCAAGCTACTACCACTGGTACTACAGAGGAGTCCTTGTAGGGAATGATTCCATTCTTGAAACTGGTCCTCTAAGTTTAAACATGAGTGGAGTGTACACCTGCCTGGCCCTGAACAATGTCACTGGGAAAAACAGCACAAGTTTCACAAAGCTTAGGCTCATCGGTAAGAGACCCCTATTGACCCTCAATGTCATGTTTGTCCCATATCTGTTGGAGTTGTTCAACATCATTTTACAATGATCACACTCTAAGGTGGATGCGCTTTGTTCCCTCAGAGCGTATTGAGCATGTGGCAATCAAGGAGGACTCGCTTCCCGTTCAGTCACACAACTTCACTCTGAGCTGCTCAGTGGCGGCCGGGTTCTATGATTCCATATCTTGGACCAAGGATGGAGTTCCACTCGACGGCACTAACTCATCAAACAGAAGATCGCACATGTCCATGATGAACAACTCCCTCCATTTCAGTCCCGTGACGACCTATGACAACGGTTTCTACCGGTGTGTCGCTGAAAACGTTGTTCGCAATCATAGCAGCCCTGAATACCCGCTGCTGGTGAACTGTGAGTATAGCCGCCACATTGATGTGTCCATGATTTGTACTATATATGTTAGCAAAGATTATCTGGTTCAACTTACATTTGGACATTGGGATATTTGTTGGATATTATTATCATTATTTGAGATTTGTTGGTGGATTAAAAATGCTATAAAAAACATATATACTATACAAAGCGCTGAACTGCCGGCGAATAGCCCTATATTATGTAATGCTGAAACAATTGGATCCTATCAAACCTCAACAACCTGAGCCTTCAAGATTTTGAAGTTAATGTGTCCAATATGTTTTGCACAGGGCTTTTAATGTTTGCCTCAGAACAATGTGCCTGAATGTGTTCCGCAGATGGACCGTGGAACATGAGCATCAGCGGCCCGGATGTCATAAACCTATCCTCTGACATAAAGGTTGCAGTTTTAACATGCTCTGCGGACTCCAGACCAACTAGTCAATACCACTGGTTCATCGACTCGGTTCCAGAGGCCTATGGGAGCGGCCCAGAACTTACTGTATTGGTCACTACACCAAAAGTTATCAACTACAAGTGCAAAGCTTATAACAATGTGACTGAGATCTCCATGTTCCAGAATAAAACACTTACCATCAGTGAGTACGAGGCTGGGATTTCTATGTGTTATGTTTCTAGTTAAAATTCTCATTTTGATATGGCTTAAAACAACGTTTTACCTTTTTCTCTTCACAATGATAATCAATAATGTTTGTAATTACAGGAGAGCTCATTAGAGGATCTCTGTGAACAGTAGCTGAAACTACGATATTAGAGACCTGGACATAAAACAACACTTTGGCTTTCTCTCCCATCTTAGATGATGCTCCTGGCCAATCATTGGCCTCTCCTGGCGTTTTGCTGTTTATGATCCTGGCAGCACTGTCTGTCCCCCTGCTTGGCAACTGAGGGGCCTTCACTGTGAGCAGGTATACGAGTCCTCTTGCTCCCTCTACTGCCATCCCAAATGTACAAAAAATGTCTTGGGTTGGAAAACAGCAATTTCTCTCTTTCTTTCCCCTCTACTTACTGTTCCCAAGAGAGTAGGTGTTAATAGTAAAACAAGTCAGTTATTGCAGTTTAGAAATCAAATTCTGTGTTTGTTGTTTCTCAGGGACTTTAATCTTTGCCAGTAATTGATGGTGATCATGAGCTCTATTTTTTCAATATAATGTCCTATAAAAAATATCTGTGAAATGAAAAGTTGGTACATTCTTGGGTTATAAGATATGTAATTATTTAAATTATTTTAAAAATGTTTGACGTTTTTTTTAATAATTTGATTAAGGGCAGAACATGTATTCTGCCATATATTGACATCGTATTTGTAACTTATTTGTAAGGAAATATACTATGGGTATTGTGTAATCTATGTATTGAGTGTTTATTATAGATTTATTAATCCAATTAAACAAACGCGTCTCAACTTTGATCTCCCTTTGTTGTATATCGGGTACCGGGGTAATTTGTTTTTCTTTTGTTATGTTAGTGCAACATTGTTTTCCAATCTCCAATAAATTGTTATGAATATTGAACAGTGGACCACAAAACCATAGCTCAAACTTTTTGAATCATTTCTGGCAGGCATGGGAGATGCCTGCCAGGGGGACCCACATGATACTGACCTACAAGCATTGCTGTGGAATCACAACAAAGGCCTTCAATGTGCCAGGGTTTTGGTCCTTTTGTAGGTGTCAGCACACAAGTTTTGCATGAATAGCAAACCTTTAGTGGTTATGATTTTCCTTGCACACAAATGTTGTAGTTTAACGCAATATGCCGCATAGTGAGATTTAAAAGATATGTTGTTTGTATTATTCTGTTTAGGCTCAAAAACCACATCCAGAAATGCCCATGAAAATGTGTGTTTGAAAGGTAAAAACAGAAAGATATAAAAATATCATATAAATAATATTTCTTGCCAAGCAATATTTTTTTCCCACTTTTAATGCACTGTGACATTACAGAAACAGCAGTCCCCTGAAACATTTGCAGAGTTCAGTAAAGCAATCCTTATCTGAGTTTGAAAGCAATTTACACAGTAATGTGAAGCCTTTTACAGAGCACACTTGGTTTTAAGGGAGTCGAAGGAACTTGTAGCACAAGCAACAACTAATACACACATCCAACATCCTAGTCAAACACACATTTTGTCTTTGCAGCAAACAATCCTCATTCAAATCAAAACTGTAAATCCAATTTTTCATATACATAAAATGACAAAATGTAAAACAATGAAAAAAGGGTAAGATTAATGGTGCAAGTATAGTCATGTGAAAACAGAATATTTGGTCAACTTAAAGCAAACAATAACACATCAGAGAAGAATAAAAAAAAACAGGCAAAAGTTATTGGGAACGGGGAGGTAAGTAGGGATGGATACTATGTTCTATTCTTCTATACAGACACATTCTGGGATTAAGTGCAGCACATTTAACTCCAAGTTGTAGCATGTTGTAACACCAAAAGGTTTATGGTCCCATTATAACCAGCAGTGGCCACCAAACCTGACCATGGAGAGAGGGCTATGTGAATATCAGCCATTATTCAAGGCCCTTAATAGCAACATCATTGTGAGAGGCTCTCCAC
>OOFH01053232.1:0-12500 GCA_900323355.1 Merlangius merlangus | reverse complement strand
AGGGGAAATGTCTCTTGTCTTGGGACCATTTTGTGCTGTTAAAGAACCAGGGTTCTGTTAGAATCTCTGGTTGGTACCGCCTGCTACCGCTATGGAGCATGGATTTTGATCCAAGACATGCAACGGGGATTCTCCCCTTACTCAAAGCAGTATGCAATGAATTGTTGGTCTGGTTAGCATTGTTAGTGGCTAAGCTATGTTAGCCACTTACCATAGGGAGGAGTAATAGCTGAAATGAAATACAGCAAACCCCTGATTGTTTAACCTCTCAGGCGAGCTCCAGCCTCGTCCTTACTGTGACATAGCTTGGTGGAGACTCAGGTCTAGCTGCACCCTGAGAACGTCTCTGTTGATGCCGACAACAAACATTATCATTATACCCATACTCGGCCATGTTCCACTGTCCAAGATTAAAAACAAGCATTATCATTTTCATGATATTATTAACATTATTGGAAACGGCGAAAGGCAATATGCCGAAGGTGTACGATGGCAGTAAACGATAGGACACAGAGGACCAATCGTTGGCCCTGAATGGGATCTGATATCCAGGCTGCTTCCACAACAGGCTGGCGTGAGGGAACTTCAGAAACACACACACTGTGTTCTTACCCTCCCCGGGGGGGCTCTGGGAGACCGGCGCTGTATGTTTTCATCTCTAGCTGATCATAAATTCAAAGCTAGGAAGTCCAGAGGGACGCGAACATGGATGCAACATTTCTTTATATTTATTTTTTCTAAACGGTCTTCTGGGGATTGGTAAAGTATCAGGAGGCTTGGTTGTTTCAAGTCCTCACATGTATTTATTGATGTAGTTCTGAAGGCCTCGAGGCATGCTGGTCAATCCGATAAAGTGATAGCAGTAACGGCTGCTGATGAATCCACGGCCAAGCTCCTCTAAACATTCCCTCTTATCTCCCCCGGTCCTACTGAAGCCTAGTTCTGCTGCATGGCTGGTAGCTGTGTACACCAGGCTGTCCCCCCAGTGCCAGCTGCACCGGCCTCCTTTTTGTGAGGAGTAAACACTGGTAATACGTATACATAATCTGGAAGCACAATTAGAAGCCTGCCGTGTTGCCATTGTGAAAAGTTTGATATTCTAGTTTGTTATCTGATGTCGAAGAATATACAATCCTGGTTCTTTTAATGAAAAGGCAATAATGTAATGGGTAATGAATTCTTGAAATAAATACATAAAGTTCCTCTAAATAATAAAACTACAAATAATAATCAGAAACGTAGTGATAATTAGTATGTAAATAATGATTAGATGTGGCACAATAGATAATACATATTACTTCATTAATCATATATGACATCGTAGACAGAAAAACTGAAAAACACATTTTTCTCAAAGTTCTACAAAAGATGGGCCGGTTCTGTAAACGTTCTGCGTGACCTTACCCCCAGAAGAGACAAGCCCATCCCAACGGTTTAAATTGGCCACTCTATGTCTTTGTTTTTTGCCAAAAGCCTCAGCATTAGCGGCCGATAACCTGCACTAAAACCAGAGTGGCTGCCACCATAAAAGCCATCTGAAACATCTGGGAGGGATTGTTTTTCCCCCACCAGGAGAAGGTAGGAACGCTGCAGATGACAGCGCCTGGCAGGTCCTCAAACCTCTTTTCCCGAGACACTCTGATTTCCAAACCTTTTCTGTGTCTCCAAAACAGCCCCCCAGCATCACTGCTTTTGTTTTAACTTCCCATGGTAAATATCACTCCCAGTCTCACTGGGGGGCTGGACTGAACGAGTGTTGCATCCCCCCCCCCCAAGATGATGACGTGTATAGAATGTGAAGTTCACCACAATATCCTTCACTATGGCCCCCTTGTTTAGCGCCTCTCTAGGAAAAAGCTTGTAAAGGAAACAGGAGGATCTGCAATCCTTTATGACGTTGAAATATTTCTTCCATAAACACCGGAGCAGAGCTTTGCAGTGAGGCTCGGCCAAGCTGTACGGATCAGCAGAACATTTCTTTATCCTAATGTATGGGAATGTAGGGATTTACAGTAAATAGAACACATGCTGTCATAACAGAGAAGGTGAAGGTCTTAAAATCCTCTAACACAGAATTCAAAAGCTTTGGGTTGATTCACTCTTGGTTTACTTGTTATATATAAGACTTAAAGGTACAATATGTAACACATTCTACTCAATCATTAAACAACCATGATATGTCATCACCGATTAAGGAAAAGGTGGGAAGGCTGGCTTCTCCGATAACAATGCTACAGCCAGTGAGTTCTCCTTTGAAGTTTCCGTTCCGTGTCGGTGGCTTGCTTTTGTTTTGGCCTGTGTGATATGATTTACTGTTCTCAGGGTACCACGGTTGCCAGATATGGAAATAATTGTCACACAAAGACAGCTGCAGCCATGAAACAAAGTGGATACTGGATAAACTGCGATGGTTCTAGATTTGACCCACCTAAGCCTCGTCCTCTTTCTAAAGAGCTCCTTGGATAAAGCTGTGCTAAAACACGGGTATATTTCAGAGTTGCATTCTGAAACATGGAGACAGCTTATTGCCCAGAAGGATGTCAGGACCGATGCCACATGAGCTGCTTTAAAAATATTTCACTCAAGAAGCTTGCATCTTTGTTCCTTCAGTGGCCTCAATCTGGCAACCCGTTTGATTCTGCGAAGGAGAGGGTGGGCGGATACAACTCAATCCTACCTTTAAGATGTATTATTATTATTTGGGTTTTGAGTGCTGTATATTGTGGCCAGTCGGGCCTGTGAATTGCTTTGTCTTCCATAATTGTAATCAAAATTTGAATCAATTTAAATTTGAATCAAAGGTTCCATAAAACAAAATAAGTTTGTCTGAGAAAAGATAAGATGGTACTTAGATGGTAGAATCCCTAACGGGAAATATGGGTCTCTTGACTTTGCAGATTCCTGCTTGACCGTCTTAGTCATTTTGATTCAATGCGTGTCATTAGCTCCTTTGTATGTGATCGAGGGGCAGTTGAGTGAAAGCTGTTGTCCCGCCTCCCCAAACCAGACCTGACAACTAATTACTATACTTCAACGCCATTGGGACTGGGCTCTGAGGCCAAAATAAATGCAGGGTGATATTATCGAAAACCCATAATAGAGGTCCAACGGCAAAGGAAATGAGGGCTTTAGTGGGTCTTCGGACAGCTGAACCGAGACGCAGAAGGAGACCCAGAGTCGGGGTGTGAGGAAAACATACTAGTGACATGAAAGGGTGTGCTAGGGAAACACCGCCTGCATCATGGGTGCTGCATTAGAGGAGGTGCCGGCTAATGGGAGAGAAAGATGGACGACACTGATAAGGAACTGTCCTCGTTTTATAAAGAAAATGCCACTCCTGCAGATTTGGTGGATTGCTTTGGTCTCATCACATAACTTTTGCTAAAATAACAACATGTTCAACATGTTCTGGGTGTGTGTATGTCTAGAATACCATTCCAAGGAATGATGTGTGAGTATGTTAGAGGTCATACAACAATGAAAGCAGGAATTGGACCATTTTACGTTTCCAATATTGGAGTGGTGACATGAAAAATACACCAACACGTCTATTTTGTCCTAGGTTCACAATATTTACACAGTGTCAAAGGTAATCCTTCATTTCGCCGATCTTGTGGACTGATCACACATTTCATGGAATGGAATAAAATAATTGTACTTTGCTCAGGACTAAAACTCTCGCTTTGTAACAAAGTGATTCACTTTATCGCCATAAATATTCACTATATCGTTCCCATTTGGAGGATAATCCATGGATGGCACAGCATCCAGGAAAACATTTCCAGTCAAATATGACAACCGTAGGTCCGTTAGCAGATGTTCTGGTCATCGTTCAAACAAGTAACTTGCTTCTACAAATCCTGAGATGCTTGGTAGGCCGTGGGAACTCAAAGTGTGTGGTATCACAAAGTAGCCAACAAATAATGCTCTCAAACATGAAGGACCATGGAGACATTGAATTATAAGAGCCGAAAAGTAGTTCTGGAGTTCCTTAAACAATCAGCCATGTGTTAAGGACTCACATGAGGATATCCATTCCATCTTTGGATGATGGACCCCCCACTTGGGAGTGGATGTTCACATAAGTCAGAAAAGAGGCAGTTTTTTATGAAATTGGATTATTGTAGGTTTTATTTACCTTAAAGTCGACAACAAAGTCAACCATCCCAAGCTGGCTATACTATTGTAAACAGTAAACAACAGACAACCAGATGTTAAATTGCAAAAATAACTTGCTGTGAGACTTTTGTTATTTATATTTTTGTATTCATACCTAAAATTGTTAAGATATGTCGTGTCCACTAGGCATAGAACTCAATGCCCTGTCGTGAGCTAGAAGGCCCTTCGCCAATATGTGGTCAACAGATTCAGTTTGTACATGGAGACCTCTGCTTGCATAATATGACGTCTGACACTCTATTACTAAGAAATATCGCCGAGAACATTCGATTGCCAAAGCATCACCTTCCAGCCAATTCACACACAGAGTAGCGTACTTTCACATAGTTGAAAACATACTTTCTCTCAGAAAAAGTGGTCATAGCCTTTGATATTGCTCGGGTTACTTTAAATCTCGAGGATCAGACAGTAAAACAGTTGAGACCAGTTCAGACGAGTTGACAACTCGAGACCCAAGGCAGGGCCAGACGCACAGCTTGAGCCGGCCTGCATCATCCCACATAAGCGGTGGTTCTTAGTGTATAAAAGTATGATGACATGGAGGGAAAAGATACCATACCCAAACTCCAAGATAGCTCTTTAAAACTGTAGAGGAAAAACATTGACAATGTGTTCCACAGAAACACCATTATAGGGGGAATCACAGAAGCCGGCAAAGAGACAGATGTCTAACATACACCTTGGGAGTAAGAGCAGGAATCCCCTGCCAACGTCTAATTTTTATGCACTTAAAAAACACCAGTTTACCAAATTTCCCATAAACAACGACATCTAAAAGACTAAACATGGTCGGAGCCAAAGCCAGGTGCGTCAAAGGGATTAGCCCACGTCTCTTTTTGCGTTACAAACAAAATGTAAACTGAAGAACCCAAGTGGACAACCTTGGAACTGCACATTTTACGTAGCTTCTCCGTGCTTCCAGGACGGTAGGTTTTGTTATTTTTCAAACTGATCAAACTTAAAAGGAAGCTAAAGCAAAGGGTGAGCCGAAAATAAGTGTACATAAAGAACTTGGGTAGGTTCCTGCTACCACAAAATGTTTATTTATATAACCCTATCTTATCCATCTTTAATTTTCTGATGTGATTAAGGACAGGGTGAAATGTGATTCCTACTTCCGTGTTATGACACACATCCAAGCAAAACAGGATATCATGACGGGAGAATGTAGCTGGAATGTGATTTTATCCATCAGGATTTGTTTGGTAATAGTAGGAGCACTTTGAAGTGGTCCAAAACATTGTGATCCTGGTCATGCATTGTAGGATGTTATGCTAGTCTGCAAGAACTCTGTGACTCACTCACTACTACTGTCCTATTGCTCTTCAGTTGTCCTCAATAAAAAATAAATAAATGGTATATTCACAAACTTGAAATGTGTTAAAATTTGGATTTATGAAGCAAACAGAAGACTTTGTTTTAAAGTGTGGTCTTCATTGCTTTCCTGAACTAGCTTAACCTTTTTGATTCAGCTAGACCCGTAGGGTTATGCTCTGTGTTCTTTCTTCATGGCTTGCAGAGCTCTACCTAGAAATGTAATTATATTATCGATCAAACTACAGAAAGGGTGGGACTTTTCAAGAATATTGAATTGTCAACCATAGTGGCCCGTAACATTCACTTACAAATACAACTCGCAACACCGCGGTGTGATGTAGCGATCTAGAGGAGATTTCGCCCTTCCAAAGTGAAATATTTTTGGCAAGGTGAGTTGCCAGAATTTCAAGAACAGCCAAGCATCATAAAAACAAATCAAAAACATTGCTTCATAACCTGCAAGTCCCTCACATTCAAATACCTCTAACTCACTCAATCAGTTCTGTGAGTGTTTTTATTCCCCTGTGTGTTTAGCTGCTCCTCTGCTTTTGCAGCAGAGAACACACACACCCCCAGAGACCAACACACACAAACTCAAACAGACACACCCACACACACACACACACAGATCCGGACGCACTACTCACTCATAGTACTCTGCGGCAGGCGTGTTCTTGTTCTTGGCGTAGGACGTCCTGTTGTCCAGGAAGGAGCCGTTCATGGGCTGGGGCACGGTGCAGTTGGGGGTGTTCCAGGGGTTCCCACAGTGCAGCCAGGGCAGCTCACTGGTCATGGAGGCGAACAGGTAGTGGATGGACCAGGCGATGATCACGTTGTAGTAGAAGCCCACGTAGAAGGCTATCAGGATCACCGTGTAGCCCACGCCTGCACCCAGACATTGTTGTGTTTTAGTTCTCTCTCCTTTACGGGGGCAAATCTCTGCCATAATGTTAAGGATTTTTAAAAAGCTGGTGAATTTTGAATATCACATTGAAATATTATAGTTTGAATACAAGGTCATCTGAATGTATATGTTTTGAATTCACCTCTTTTTAAATGGCATTTCAAGTTTTAATATAATATTGTACTTTGTCTAATCAACTTCAATCCCGCTATTACAGAATGTGTTTGTGTCTAGCAAAGTTCCCAATTCAACATGCAATATGATTATATATATACAGACATTATGCGTGAGTGACATGGTCTATGTGACTGGTGTTTCTAGTTGTGGACGGCCAACTCTTTACGAGACGTTCAGGTTTCAGACCGCTCCCTGCTCATTCCTGTCCAATCAGAGCATCTTTTCCCTGATCGGTTCAGGGAATCCATCTCGCCTGTCCATCCCATTCACGCACACAGTGTCATCATCTCAACGGTGGAGAGACGTGGGGAGGGAGGGAGCGGAGATGGACACTGTTTTTTATTCTTCAACCCTCAAACCCTCCCTCCGGCCCCTTTAAGGTGACCAGCCCGCTATCGATGTCAGAGGAGGCAGATTTTCAGAACAGCTTGTAACGGCTAATCAAATCACACCTGGTGGTATAATATGTCACCTTTAACTCACTCTGCACACTCACCGAGAGCGTGTGCGGTGCCCACCTCTAGAGGCAAGGCAGATCTTCGAGAGGATGTGCGGTACCCACCTTTAAAGACAGGGCAGATCTTCCAGACGGTGGCAGCCCCCTCTCTGTTGTACTGACCCAGAGCCAGCTCCATGTAGAACAAAGGCATCCCGGCGATGAGTAGGAACAGAATGTAAGGGATCAGGAAGGCACCTGAGAAGGGGAAGAACACAACATTGAATTTGGGGAGTTTTACCTCCGTCCATAAAGTGTTTGAATGGCGTTGGGCGAGAGGGTTATGAGACGGTACAACAGGCATTGTGTGCCGGAACGCTCGTTTGGATCAGGGACAATACTGGGTTTGATGGGAGCCTTCCTGCCCGGTAACAATGTTCATGTCACCGGTACAAAGGGGAACTTGGACATATGCTTGTACAACGTAACTGAAGTGTTTGTGCCATTGTTTTTATTAGAAAAAAATGACACTATATTTATACTAATAATCTGCTAAAGAATGATAATGACAAGGGCAATGACGATTGCGATGGTGGCGATGAGAATAAGGATGACGAGGCAGATGATTATTATGATGATGAAGGATTTGTTTGCATGCATTTTTTCAAATATCTAAACAATCAACTTCTGGTCAACTTTGAACTTAAGTCTATTGACACAAGGCAAGCTACGACAGACCCCTACGCGCCATCATTTAGCAGTTTCACATTGTGTTGAGATGCCACTGATATATTTAACATCAAAAACTGAAAAATAAATATTATCTACATTTAAAACACACCTTCTAAAATATAGATTGCAAACTTGGTGAAGTGAACTCACCTCCTCCATTCTTGTAGCACAGGAAAGGGAACCTCCACACATTGGCCAGGTCCACTGCGAAGCCAATCACAGACAGGAGAAAGTCTATCTTCTTCCCCCAGGTTTCCCGCTCATCCCCCCCTGATAACCCCGGGGGTCCGACGTGGTTCGTAGGGGAGGGGACGATGGAGGTGCTGGTGTACTGCACCCCATTTTGGTCTTTCACCAGTATCAACTCCACCTCTTTCTTCTCCACATTGCACTGTTTGAGCGGAGCGACCGAGCACAGTTTGTGTTCTGGCACCACCTGGATGTTCATCTTCTCGCGCCGACCTCACCCCTGCCTCGTGCCGTCGCGGCCCCGAGGAGGTGATGCTGGTGCTGATGCTGATGATCTTGCGGCGGACGGAGATCGCGCGGGCCGACTCCACGACTGTTTTCCCCGGGAGCTGAAGTTGATGCTCGGCGCACACATGAGCTGCGAGGGGAGGGAAAGCAGCGGGGGGCACAGGCCGGAGCGAAGCAACAGATGCGTAGATTAATACCGAGAAGAGGATTGCGATGCATTTACGGTGTTTACCGTGAGGGGAAAGTGGCTGGACTATTTCGCCACAAAAGCCAAACCCTTGACATTTTTAAATTGTAAACTTACGTTATAATACTGAGTCATAAGCCAATTACACATGAATATCTCATCACAAGCCAGAGACAGCAGGTGTCCAGGAGAAAAATTCAAAACTCAAGACACGCAAAAAACATCTAGCGCGTTCTGATCAATATAGTCAACAGTCATGCGCTAATCATGCCGATTTCCAGAAAGTTATAAGTAAGTGCATAAACCATTGTTATCCGTACAACTTCAGTCCCTACAAGCGTAAATGGTCCATACTTGTCTGACTAGGGGATCGTCTCCATGACCCGTTGCCGCGGTGGTCCTGTTGCGTCTGAGGAAAGACTTCCCATTCTGAAGGAACTTCAACGCTCGCCTTCCCCTCTGCAGCCCATATGAAATGCGCTCTTTTAAATTACTCTCCTCTCTCTCCACCTCGCACTCTCTCTCTTTATCTGGCTCTACCAGCACGCTCTCTCTCTCTGCCTCCCCTCGCTCTATATCTCTCTTCCTCCCTCTCCCGCTCCCTCTCTCTCTCTCTCTCTCTCTCTCTCTCTCTCTCTCTCTCTCTGACTCTCTCTTCCACGTGATGTTTTATAATTGAGAACTTGTTGGTCCAGTTTGATATTGAGCCGGTCTCCCCTCCGCCGGTGTGTGATGGAGGCACAAAGCGTCCCACCTCACCGTGCGGTCCTGCAGGCGGACAGTGCACGTCGCTCTGCGGCTGGTGGAACCCCAGATGTGAAACGTGTCCCTTCAGCCCCGGGGATAAACGATATGTGATGACTCCCCTGCTCTAATGCACGACAAAGGGATGCTTCCGACGTAAGAGCCAGTTGGCTACTGAAGCATTATGTCTTGCATTTAATTTAATGACGTTATATTTGTTTCATGAGAGAATTCATGACATTTCACGATTTCTTGACAAAGCCATTTTTACCAAATAATTGAACAACGGTATTGAAGAATTTACATCAATTTCCAAACATTAGCTCACATAGCCTAGCAGAAATCATAAGAGTAAATCGACATGTACCTGTAGTTTAGTTTTTCGGTAAACTTTATGTTTTTCAGGAAAGGTTTTCATTTGGGACTTTGTTTATCTGTTTCTTCTCCATCAGAGAAGATTCGATTACAGTTTTCTAAGAAGCGGTAAAAGCATTGTGTTCCATGGGAAATTCAATTCTACACCAACTTTTGCCAGGGGCAATGATTTCTATTAGATATGGTTGATCAGTTCAAGCCATTAAAGTCAATGAATGTCATTTCAAAGCTCTCCAGTGTTGGCTTTATAAAACCTAAAGAGGGCTGTTTTTGGGTGGGTTGTTTGTAAAGATTGAATAACTGGAAGGCAAAGAACAAGAAAAGATAGCTTACTATATTGTACTGTTGTCTCTTACTAACGTTACATGTTCAACCTTGTCTTGTTACTGAGAAGGCTAGATCTGAAAACCTTGTTGAGGACTTTACTAGGAAATCCTCTTCCTGGGGTCCAAACCACATAGAGAGCATTGACACAAAAACAAATAACAAGAAAATAACTCATCAACGCAAACTAAGATCTAATGTAAACCACCATGTTTTGTTTGCTCACTCTGTTGATTAATGTTGATTGTTTAAAGTTCATAGTTATTGCATATTAATGAAGGCATGGTGCTTGATAAAATTCTGTATTTTATCATGACTCTACAGCTGCTTTTCCCAAACTATTCAGTATTCATTCGCATTTCCAATGATATGGATCACCAGGTCTTGGTGTCCCTCGATGATACCAAATTCAACATCCTCCATCATTGACCTTCAGGAGGCAACGGGATGCCATGTTTCCCCCTCCACCTCGCCACCCACTTGTTGTGGGCCTTGTTTGTCGCAGTATTAATTCCTTCTGGCTGCAGGGCGTCCCTGTCTCAGCCCCGTCTCCTCCACCACCAGCTCCGTCTCAGGAGACGGCCGTAATGAGGGCTGAAACGTCTCACTGCCGCCGCAGCACGTCCCTGTGAAAGTGCTCCACCTCTGCACCGCCAGCAGAGCTGTATACAGACACTGATAGCCGATGATACGGCAGTGGGCCTTTATCACAGAGCAGGGACGACACAGGGGTAGCTCCTCCAGCTAAGGTCTGCAAGTGTGCCCGAATAACATCTTGGCCTACATGTGTTCGCCCCTAGTGTACAACTCTGGGCCTACAACACACTTCTCCTTGTCACTATTATATTTTGAACAATGTCAGTCGATTTGCACAGTAATTGAGCAGTTCAGAGATGATGACCTCTTGGAAGTGTGCAGGTTTAAGGTGCATGCATGTGAAATACCTGGTAAACATAATGCAGCATGACTCTAGTGCATATGTAATGATGAAATGACCTGGAATGCACAGGTGTGCACATAGTACATCACACACACACACATACACACACACACACACGCACGCACACACACACACGCACGCATGCACAGACGCACGCACACACACACACACACACACACACACACACACACAGACACAAATCCCATGCACACACGCACACACGCACACATATTTTAGGACATAAATGTTGCGGCACAAATACAAAAGAACGTGAACATCAGCATATTTACATTTACATGTAGGGCATTTAGCAGACGCTATTATCCAAAGTGATTTATCAGAGTAAAAAAAGAGAAACAATAGATCGCTGTCGGTACAATAGAGATATTTATAGAAAGTGCTAAGCATTTACAATTGCTAAGTTCACCCATTTCCTAAGATAGCTAGGATAAGATCATGCTACACAATGTTAAGTGCTATTTAGCTATTTAGCATATATGCAGTAAGTGAATGCAAATGGTTTGGAGTTTTCAAAGTATTGGAAGTTTATGAATATTTTATCAATAATATTTCAAACACTTAAGACCGGCAGATACATATGTAGCCTATTAGGATCAAAGTTAACATACTTAACATACTTGAAAACAAACATTTAATGAAAACAATGAAATTGTTGGATACACATTTTTGGATTTTTCTAAAGATTAATGAAGACAATGTGAAACATATATAATGCAATCTGAATTAAATTGAATCAGAGAGAATCCACTTAATCCTGCAACAGGGGCTGTCTCTTGCTCCATGCTTTGAACTCGTTGATGCTGACCCTCTCAGGGGTGTAACTCAGAGTTTTCAGGGCTTCCTGTCCAAGACTAAGATGGACTGCTGGTCCAACACTAACATATGTTATCATTGTCTGGATGGACCCTCTCAGACTACTTCCCAGGCTGTCTAAAAGGTGTGGTAATGGTCTGCCATTACAGGGCTGACTCTAGAAGTAAGCTACATAGTTTAGGTTTATAGCTGAGTACATCCCATTCTTTCTAACTTACTTTTATTCTGACGGTGTGGTGCAGTGTATCAATGATGGCTGACGGATCCTTAATTAAAAAATGCCATAATTCAGACGTAGACTTCAACCTGGTTTCAGACAAAGAGTTTGACAAGTTGTACTAAATGCACCTGTGTGTTATATGAGCCTTTCTGATAATTATACGGAATTGAAGGGTATCATTTTCACTCCATATTCGTTATTTAGCTTGAAAAAGTACCCCAAAAAAAGAAAGAAAGCAACCGAATAGATGTGAATTATGTGGAAATGATGAGACTAGCGGCAGGCTGGCGTCATTCAGAGTCCCCCTTGGCGGGTGTGAAGCCATATCAATCAAATGTGTGTGTATTCATCTGATAATGGATCGGATTAAGCCCAAAGTGGAATTACAATGTCAGAGAAATTGGCGTGTTCGAACAGTCTTAGTAAATGGCATTGACCCAGACGGGTCCCTGTTCAGTTTGTCTCTCTGCTGGGATCTCTCAGGGGAAGACATGATATGAATATGAAAGCCCTTCAGATCCAATCTGCATGGATCCCTTCGCTCCACAGAAAGGAGAGCACATAAAGGCCCCAGGCTTAGCCCCCGACCTCAAAATGACCCAGTGTGGATTGTTACACAGGAAGGCTTTGCCTTCTTAAAATCATACCCCTCCA
>OOFH01053229.1:0-10872 GCA_900323355.1 Merlangius merlangus | reverse complement strand
CTGTATTGCCGTAAACTGGGTGACTGTGTGTGTGTGTGTGTGCGTGTGTGTGTGCGCGTGGGTGCTTGTGCGTGTGTGTGTGTTTGTGTGTGTTGTTGCAACCCGGCACTGTGAACGAACCACCTCCTCCCAAACAGGACACAATTTTGCTGGGCAAAAGCCAAAAAGGCATGGCACAAATAACATAAATCCTGGGCGTGAGTGAGTGAGTGGAGAAGCAGGCTATTTAAGCCCTGCTTCTCCACCTGTTCCACAGGTGTTCTCCATCTGCTTAATTGGCCTGGGCCGGGTTGCCACAGTGTGTGTGTGTGTGTATGTGTGGGTGTATGGGGTTGTGTCAGAGTGTGCGTCATTCGTGTTTCGTGTTTCGTATTCATTCGTGTCAATTTTGATGGATTTTGATAAGTTGTGTATGGATATAAATAAGTGATTATGTTGTATCAGAATATGTTCCACATATCCATGCATGATCTTGCGCATGTTCTTCGAGCTCTGCTCTCATTGTGTTTTCTTCTTTTCTCCTGCTTTCTGCTGACTGGCTTCTGTTCTTCTATAGGTAAGAACACATCTTTCTTCATACCTTCCCTGAGGTCTACTGCCTGGGCTGACCACAATACGTTATTTACAGCTTAGAATATTTGTCCATTTTTTCCAAACGAAATTCCAAATATTTTCGTATTCAGGCTCAGCCCTATTCACGGATGCATTCAAAATCGACTTTTGATAAGGTTGGTTGACTCACCATATTTTTGATATTTAATCTCTGTTTTTTCTTTTTCAATCTCACTTCTGGGATTCTGAGTGAGACACAAATTGCTCTGCATGAATGGCACATTATGCTGGGGACAGACATTCTACAAATCATTTACGACTTTTAAATCTTGAGAGACCAAACTTTTATGAATGATCTTAATGTTCCCATGGCATGCTACTTTATGGATGATTTAATATAGATATTAATGGGCCCCTAACACAGTATCTGAAGACGTTCCCGAAATGTAGCCTTGCTGCAGAATTACAGCCACTACGAGCCAGTCGCACATTGAGCATTGCCCTAACGCACCGTTTCGATGTCTGTAGCTTTAATGCAAATGAGGAGGAGAGAGGCGGGTCAAGGAGGGGGGGTGGGGGTGTGGCCCTGAGCAGCTTGCGGCCACGGTGCCGTGCGCTCTGTTTACAGTGGATGTATCACAACGGCAAGGAGGACACAGCCATTGTCCGTGTTCTGTAAATATTCTAGAACAATCCGGGTGCTCCGGAGGGAGTCCTGGAGCTCTTTATCTAAATCTATGCAACACTTAGGTTCCATAGTGTGTCCGATGATCTGGACATGATCACCATATAGCTACATGATTATTAGCTAAACATTATTAGCTTGATTAGCATAAAGTGCAACACTTTGGTTTCATAGTGTGTCCGATAATATGGGCATGCTGAATGATCAGTTTATATCTATGTGATGCTAACATTATTGATCCCATTCTCCAACACCCTTTGACATGTTCCGTGGTTTGATTTGGTTTACGATGCTGTGCGTCTGGTGGCCAGGTAGTGGTTGAGGGCCAGGAGTGGACATTCTTGTTTCAAGGGATTCTCATCACAACAGAACGTCTGCAATGTGGTGCTTCACTTGTGTGAGGGGCAGTGGTTTATATCAGCGAACATCAATGGTAGCCACAACAAATGAATCCACAATTGATTATTTATTTTTTATGAAATTAAATTGAATTAAATTCTATGTTCTGTGATAAAATTCTAGGTTCGACTTCTTTGGATAAAATCAATTTAAATACTACTAGACTTGAAGAATAGATAGTTCGTTTGGGATAGTTTTCAAATTAAAATTTAAGAAACATTTTTACTTGCATTGCAGCTATCCATTTTGTGTAGCTAATCAATTTCTCTGCTGGGAATCAAATCAAGGGTTAATGCAACTCTGAACCATCTCAGCAGCTGAAAATTAAAAAATATATAAAAAGCTAAATAGAAAAATGGAAGGGAAGGGAAAATGTATTCTCAGGTCATGGTGTTAAAAAAAATTATATAACAATGTACATACCCGCTTTTTTTAACGTTAAATATATGAATATATAAATATAATCAAGAATTGTCATTCTTGAATGGTCTTTTCTTTTTTAATTTTGCCTGTAAAGTTTGTTATGAAAGTTTACAATGTGAGACAGAGCAAGTCAATTATGCCGATACTCCCAATAAGCAAACCCTTTATTGATTTGATGGGCACAGGTTTCAATATGTGTTTCAAGTATTGATTTTACTGCACCAATGTTGGACATGGTCTACAAACTACAAACATACAATGTCTCCAGTACAGTATAGACATATATACTGTTCATACAGTATATACATGCGTGATTTGCCACGGTCTGATTTTACAGAGAGATCTTTGGTATCGTCCTAGGGCTCATACACACATCCACAGTTGTTTTCTAAGCCGAGTCCCACTTTTGTCAATAAATAAACCTCCAATCAGGGTTAGGCTTCCTGGACGCCTATAGTCTAACCCCACGGTGTGTGGCTCATTTTGTATACAACATTGCTTATTATAAAGCTCGTACACAACGACGGAACTAAACCATGTTGCTGTGGGTCGTAACCATGGGGATAACATGCCCTCCTCCTAGAACTCTCAGCCCAAATGCGTTTCTTTAAATTTCAGTGTTCCAAATCCAGCCGAGACGGCAGGCTCCCTGACGCTTAAACCTCCTTCAAACTGAGCAGAGAGAGAGCGCCGTCAAACAGCGAGAACTCCCTCTTGACCGCGCAGCCAGAGGCTACGGAGCCAGAACAAATAACCCTAACGAATAGGTGGGGAAGGCACTCTGGACTAACACTGGAGAAGGGAAGCTGAGGCAGGGACCTTTTACCTGGTCGGGGAAATGATTCCCATAGAAAACTTAGGAAATTATAGTGTTGAATTCTTGCGTGAACAGTGGGTTCGCTTCAATGTTATTCGCTGTTTGAAGTCAATGCTAGACCATGTCCAATTATTAAATTTTTGAATGTTCATACTTTGCAGAATCTCACACTTCTGTTAGAAATGGTACTTTGGCATGAATGGCCCGGTTGCTAAATTAAAATTTAAAATTTAAAGTAAATTTAAAATTACAGGAAAAATAAAAGCATTAAGATTGTGGAACGTGGCTAAAAAAAATTAGGATATGATATTTTTGCCATGTCACCGACGCGCAGTACATACATATATACATAAATACATACATACATACAATACATCCAGTACACTCACACGCACGCACGCACGCACACACACACACACACACACACACATACATACATACACACATACATACACACGTACACACATACATACATACATACATACATACGGTACATACATGGTCTGTTGGACTATGAAACCACCGGCCACTGCAGAGGGGCAGCCGTAGGCGAGCCTTGAACATATCTTTCTTGTTTCCCTTGTCTTACTAGGTTTATTCTTATTCCATTGTGTCTGTGTTATCTGGGGCCAAATGAAATAATCTGTTCAATTTGTAAAGTTGATGCAAGGTGCAGACAGTGTTTACCAATTTACTTGTTTCACAATCTATCTGACCTCAAAGTGTTGGGCTTGAAGCTGTGAGCCTGATTGAGAACAGAATTGAAGATATCAGATGCCCAGATTATTCTCTGTACCCACAGGCAGTGCTGAACTCTT
This sequence comes from Merlangius merlangus, assembly GCA_900323355.1. Lineage (NCBI taxonomy): Eukaryota > Metazoa > Chordata > Actinopteri > Gadiformes > Gadidae > Merlangius > Merlangius merlangus. The sequence goes on along the minus strand of OOFH01053229.1, from coordinate 7,178 downwards.
TGCGACTCAGTCTACACTTTCTATTCAATTCTAAGACATCACAGTTCTGTTTGTTGACTAGTTGAGCATGTTCTGGTGGATGTGTCTATTAGCTTGTGTAGGTGTTGGTCATCTTTTACCCCTTCACTCTGTACTCGTAGAATACAGCAGAGCTTATGAATGTGAGCACAGCCGTTTCTTCTGGCCATGGCCATGGCCGTCTTGACAAATGCAAATGCCAATTACCGCCCGTCCCCATATTGTGGCTGTTCATTGGAGCTCGCTGTCAGGTGCCCACCCTCCGTTTCAGACCCGCTCGCAAGAGATTAAATGAAGGCCTGCAGCTCAGGAGAAGATAATATAAAAGCATCAGTGTTGAAGCGCTGACCCGTGTTTGTCAACGCGGCTTCTCGCTGCTTCCTCTGTCTCTCTGCCATTGAGGATTCGTCTGTGTTCTGAGAAGAATCAGGACCTTCTGTGCGGCCGGCCTCACCAACCGCACACTTTCTCCTTTTATATTCAAATGAGTGACACTGAAATAGGTGTGCTTCTTTTTCCTTTGTTGGGACGTCTCTGATGTCAGGAATTATGCTGCCGTTAGTGTTATAACGCAGCATTCTTTGGGGGGACACTTCCTACCATTAGCGCAAATAGCCAATCACGGGCAGACAATGTGCTTGTCTTGATTCTGCCATTGTTTGCCTAACGAACAGTTAAGTGCTGGTGAGCGGCGAGCCAGTGCCGTGTCTCACGTCGGCGCTGATGCTGCCAGGAGACATAGGGCTCGTTAGGGCCCTCTGTCCCCGGGCGCATGATGGATGGCTCTAATGTCAGGCCGCGTCCAGGACCTTGCTTCTGCTCCCCGCTACGAGGGCCCCCGTCGCACGCTCCCTGTTTGTCTCCATCCAATTACCCTGGCTGTCTGTGGAAGTCCGGGTTGTCGTGGGGTTGGCACTTTGGGGGCCGGTCCAGAAATATCAACCTCTCACGGTCACTGAGTGTTAATGCGTCCTTAACTCCTCCGCAGTATGGCCGAGCTCGCTTATGGACCCCTTTACTGTCCAGAGAGCACTTGATACACTCTCTAGTGTGAACACCTTTCATCTCTGACTCCGGACCAGGGCCTGAGTGGGCCTGTATGCATGGCTTCATCTACTGAACCTTCATCTCTGACTCTGGACCAGGGCCTTAGTGGGCCTGTATTCATGGCTTCCCCTACAAAAAGTGTAGGAGAGGACTCTGAGGTGCTGGTAGGACAGCACCAGCTTTCCATCGGCTTTGTTTTCTCCACACTTGGAAACAGATTAGGCCCAAGGTAGGGAATTCAGGTTAGAGAGCAGCTGGATTTTGGCTCAGTGAATTACTGTAGATCGCTGCTACTGGTGTGAAGTGTCGCACAGTTGCTTTTAATAGCACAATTTTGCGATCTGTATATCCTTCGTTTTTAGGGGTCCGAGCAGCGAAACTGCTTGGTCCGCTACTGTTTCTGTTATGTTTTTTTTCACTCAAATTCTGTAAAAGTCATACTGCAGCCTATACCGTAAGTCGAAAACTCTTGAAATTCAAGTATGGTTACCAATAACCCCTACTACCCATAAACCCAAATTGTGGTACTGCACCCAAAGGTGGAGCTATTTAAAAAAATTATGAACTAGCCTTATTTCTCCTTACTAGATTGACCGGGACTCAAAATTCTTTCATCATATTAATCTCTAAAATCAGATGCATCTTTGTTACCCTGGTCTTCTGCTCTAAAATTGTTTACTTTTCCGAAAATTTCATAGAAAAGCCAAACGCCCACAGTCTCAACCCATTTTGCCTCTATGACCATTTTATTATTGTATAACTACCATACGGCTATCATTAGGTGGCTACCATTAACAGTGCACATTTTCAGATCTGTACTTTTAAGAAAGCCCTTAATTCTCTTGTAAAATGTGTGCTTGGAGTTTTCTTGTTGTTGTTTGCTTGTCAATTGACATTTTCACCATGTGAATGAGGCTTTATGCAGTTCAGGAATGTCAGTGGCTCAACGGGATAAATGCCGTGTATTGGTGATCCTTAGGTTGGAGTTTGAATCCTGCATTGCTTAGGGAATCCAATGCCTCCACTGAAATAGGTGGAAAGTGCTTAAAACTCTCGATAGTTAGCAATCTATCTCTTCTCTACATCTAGTTGTGTTGCGCGAATGCTGCTGAGGGAGGTAGCCTATTTTTTTTGATTCGCTGAATTGTCCAATCATGTGGCGATAACAAAAAAGAAAAAGCAATACCATTGGCCTCGGACGCACACTGGTGAGACCTGAGGGTCAATTTTTCCTTGCGCCTATGAAAAGCTGTCTCTGCTTGATAGACGGCAAAAAGTTTGCAAGCTTACGTTGACTTCAACGTGGCCGGCGCCCCTGATTTGGAGGAGGGCTTTATTTCGAATGACCAATAACTAGCCTAGCCCAAATCATTGACGTTCAGACGCATTTAAATGGTTGCTGGCAGTGGCAAGTACAGGCTATCACACAATTAAACGTGGATAAACGCTATGTATTTTTGTTGATTTATTATCGTATTCATAATCGTTGATTCATAGTTGGCAGATATATTCAAGTGAGGGGCAGCGCCCTAGCGCCCTCTTTTGACCCACCGCCACTATTTTTGGGGGCGTGGCTTTGGAGGGAGGCCTGAAGGGAGGTACAGTAACATCGAGCTACTTTTACTCCTCTTTTATACTTTGGCAAAGATCCCTCCAAAACAAATCTGTATATCTGCCTGTTTAAAGGTCCAGCGTTCAGCCCCTACACATGGAGGCGAATGAAGAGTTGTTTGGAATCAGAAGGTTCCAGACACATCATGACGTCAGGCGATGAAGAGATGTCTAGGAGTCTGAAATGGTCAGACACATCATGACATCAGGCTGCTTTTCTGTGATGGAGATGTTTAGAACCAGAAGGTGTCAGACCCATCATGACGTTGGCTGCCCTTCTGTGATGAGGCTCCATTCATGATTTATGGTTTGGCTCTCACCATCTTAACACACCATTATTTATTCATCATGTATTTATTGATTTCATTTTTTCCAGCACACAGCTCATAATGCTCACCACAGGCTGGGGAGGGGAAGGGTCACAGATAGAACCCCTCCCCCCCGCCTGCTAATGGCCTGGTTCCATTCCTCTCGCCCCATTAAAGCATTCCTGGGATGCCCATTGATACTGGCAGGAGATGCTTGAGAGGGATTACAGTAAACCGTCCAGCCCTTGCAATATTAATGGACCTAAGTCGGTCATTATGAAAGAGATGCTATCACTGTAAATAGTAACCAGAGACCAAAGGGCCAGTCAGGGCTCAAAGGATTTCCATTTCACAAGTGCAGTGTTGACATTGGTTCGTTTTGAAAGATGAGATGATATTACCACTCCTCCTCCTCCTCCTTAGGAGGGACTCATCCAAACAATCATCGTGTGTGTGCTCTTCAGGGTCCACGTTACTGTTCATTCTCCCCACTCCTCTCTCTAGTCTACACGTTGCTGTTCACACTCCTCTCTTTACACGTGAATGTTCTCCCTTCCCTCTCTACACGTTACTGTACACTCTCCACTCTCTACCAAGTCTACCGTATAATGCTATCCCCAGAAAAGGCATTCCCTTCATTCGTTTTTTAACCTTTTTTATTTAGAAAATGGGTTGGGTGGAAGAAGTGTGTATTAGTTTGAAATGGAGTGCATCACGTAAACTGTAATTAGTTGCCACTAAACTCACAAACAGACCATCAGTTTTAAAGGGATTTTGAACATCAGGGTGGAGAGCTCCACCATCAAACTCCTCGTGGAGTTCTGCACTGCGGACATGACTCACCTTGAGATCTGATGAATCTAGTCCAATGAGTCTGAAGAATCCATCTTAAAGACACACGACTTGACCTCGATGGAGGGCATCTGGCCTGAGGGTGAGAGACTCACACACGCATGGCCCCGGGTGACCTTGTGGGCCGGCGAGAGAGGCTAAGCTCATCCCTGCATAAACATGCCTTTAAACAGGCACCTAATCAGTCCCCTGAGGAGCTGTTCTCGGCCTCACTGTCGGGATGTTGCGGCATGATGATGCTACAATCGAGACACCTGGGCCTAGGTGCACAAACAGCGGTGCTGTTTACATACGTTGCTTTGATACTACACTTCCTTTGATACGAGCCCCTCAGGGCCCTGATGGCTTTTAGTATTTTAAGTGGGTTGCAAAATATCCACCTCTTGATGTGGAGTCATCGCCACTGCCCTGGCAACGCAGCATCTCTCTCTCTTTAGCGCAAATAGAGCAGCCAAGCCGTAGAGCTGAATAAAACCAGCCAGCGATGTTTAGAGGCTTTAAATCAACATGTTTATCTGTAATTCCGCTTGGCTTCTGTGACACAGCCCTGGCTCCGAACGACTTTGGGCGTGGCCCTGTGGTATGACATGCTGATACATGCTGAACTGATACATGCCAACTATCAGGTCAGCAAGGGAAATGGTCTCCATTAAGACTCTTCTCTGACCACACATTTGTCAAAATAACGTGTATAATATATATAGCTAAATAAATAATGTAATTATACAGTTAAAAAAGTGTTTTTACAGTTGAAAATGATATTATACGTGCTGATGTCTGTAAATGATAAGACAGGTCACAAGTTCTTGATAGGCCGTTAGAGATGCACTTGTTTTGTATTTAATTTGCATCACGTTTCCACACCAACATAGGCGCTGTTCATTGGTTCCCTGTCCCTGGCGAATCAGGTGCCATGTTAGTAGAAGACTGTGTCGATGTCTGCCCCAAACATGATAGAGAGAAAGATGGAAATCTGTGTACGCCGAGATCCTCCGAGATGTTCAAATGGCACAGCTTTTCCTCTTCATGCAATTGTCCTGAGATAATGATCACACGATTGACTCCCATAATTCCATAATTGACCAAAAATGTTTCTAGGGATGCCGATAGTTTTCTAGAATCCTTAATAAACGGATTGCTCCGTCAGAAGATTGTTAGGGTTCTTTCAATTTATTTATCATAATAACGAAAAGTAAAATAAACGGCGAAAGCTTCTGCACATTTCTCTGCTGTGTTTAAGTAAGGTGTTCAGTAAAATGTCTTCACCTGCTGCAAAACTAATTAATGCTCTAATCAGATCCAGGGAGCCATGCCCCCTATCTCTGCTCAAATACCAACACCTCCGCAGACCGTGGTCCTATACCTAATGTATTATCATGACCTTTTTCTATCCTCGCCACATGACTTCCAAGTCGCTTTGATGCCCAGCTTTTGCTTGTTCCAATTATGTACTTTTATTAACAGCAATAAAACAGTGAGAGAAATAAGCCATCCACAAAATGAGTTGTCTCTGTGAAATTAATTATATGCACTGCTTTCAGGAGGACATACACACAAGCACATGCACACACACAATCATATACACACACACACGCGTACACACACACACACACACCCACACACCCCCCAATAAGAATGTGGGCCTGGATGGTTGTGAAATGCCTCAGAGCGTATAAAATCTACTGCATGAGGTCATCCTGTACAGGTCTTATTGATAGAACTCTGTTAAAGCCAAGAGAGGGATCACCTGGTTTATTGACGTGTGTTTTGTGTGTGTAAACAGTATGCATATCCATATATGAGAGAGAGAGAGAGAGAGAGAGAGAGAGAGAGAGAGAGAGAGCGGGAGAGAGCGAGAGAGAGCGAGAGAGAGCGAGAGAGAGCGGGAGAGAGCGGGAGAGAGGGAGGTGGAGCGAGGGAGAGGGAGGGAGGTGGAGCAAGGGAGAGGCAGAAGGAGAGAGATAAACTACAACATCGAGGGGGAAAAATGAAAATCGACTCTGGCGCACGTGTTTTATTGGCCGTGCTGTCTTGTGCGGAGAAGGGAACAGACTGGTTCACTTGACGGTCCACCGTAAATCCAGAACACTCATTCTGCATCGCATGCCGCACACTAGCTCTATTTAAATCATGTGGATCTATCGATCTTTATCTGAGATGATTTTTTTGTCCACTAAGCAGCTTAGCATACACATCAGTGTGGCCGCTTCCAAAGGGCTGAACGTATTAACATGGACCCACAGCCTCACTCAATCACAACTGGGCCAGAAAACAAGGTCACCGCTCACACCAAACTTTTACTTGCGTCCGTTGAGTTTGTGAACACTGTGTTATCGTTGGGATACATCAATCATTTCAACTCCAGTAGCGAGTTGATGGAGCAATGGAAAAGGACTGGTCCGTGTTGGAGATCATGTGGATTCTGTTGCAGCAGTCCTAGTATTCTGGGAGAAAACACAGAACCAAGGCCAGAACATGTTTCCTGTTTGGTAATGGAGATATTCTACTGAAGATAAACTCCTGCAAGAGTAGGGAGCTTTCAGAAGAGGATTTTAATGAAGTGTATTTCTACAGTGATGATTTGAAACCTTTACAGACATTTCTTCGAAGAGCGTTGGAGTCCTGACAGGGTGTTTTAGCTTGTCTTCCAACCAGGAAAAGTTCAAGAGAGCCGGCAAATTCTGTGTTCCCTCTGGGGACATGCTTTCAGAACCCCCCTCCAGCGACATGATTGGTCAGAACAAATATGAGGCTGAGAAAATCACAGATTTGATCTTGTCTGCTATCAGACCTTCAGTTAAGAAACCAAACGGCTGTTGTTGAAGCAATTGCCCCAATAGCACGCTGGTCCTCAGTGGGCTGTTGTTGTGGAGTGGATGTGTTCCTGTTTTGTTTCACGGTTCCCATCCAGCCTGTCCAAACCTCTGATCCATGCCACAGAGATGATTTACAAATGTTGGCTGTATTCAAACATTATTCCAATAAGAGCTAGATCTTTTAGAAACAGCAGCAGCCCCCTGCTAGTCTGAAGTCAACAGGAGCCCGGTTGAGTAGGACATGTTGAATAATCCCTAGGATTATTAAAATCCATTCAAATAGTCTGCCAGTGTTCAGGATTACAAACCGGATTTACACATTTGGATTTTCACACTTTTCTTCTCTGGAGAGAGCCTTTTTTCCCCAATCCGCAAGCAAAGAGACAATAAGAGCACACTATTACTATGTGGTCAACATGTGGTTTAGATTTAGATAGGTTGTTTGCACATTTTGAAGGAAATACCTTAATATGTTGTTAACTTTCTTCTTCAAAGACAAGCTTTGGTATCCTTAACACTGTGACTC